>CM057131.1:1161959-1291628 GCA_029964075.1 Patiria pectinifera | reverse complement strand
TGTGTAGGCCCTATTTTCAAAATGCCATACTTGATCCGAAATATGACAAGTTGGGACGGCAAAAACCGATGGAGACCGGGAATAAACACTTGCTATTTTGCTCAAAGCCCATATGTTGCAATGGATGGGCATACGGCAGAGGGTTATGGGATTGTGTCTTTGATGATACAAGCTAAGCATGCACTTGGCACACAGTTAGAGTATGTCATTAGAAAGATATTTGGGCATAGGGCCATCGTAGACCTTTGAAAACATATAGAATATGTAATAACAAGCAGTGGCAGCCATTTCGAAAAATGTGAAAAATGCTTGTTGTTCTACCTATTTGTTCAAAGGACAAATCTGCAACGGCCCTATAGCCAAATATCTTTCTCATGGCATACCCTGACTGTGTGCCAAATGTCATGCTTGTATCATCAAAGTCCCAATTTCCCCCGAACATCTTCCCTACATATCTGCCCCAGCCCCACCTAGGCCTACACCTCCTGCAACGGAACTGACGCAACAATGTCCACGCACAATATCTCTAAACGTCTCAATGTAAAATCTAAACCTGTCGTGGGCCAAACAAATCACGATATTATGTCTTTAGAAATGTCCGACTTTTGGTCCTAAATGTGCCACTGGAAACGCCCACTTGTACTTTTCTTTTTTAGTCCCACAATTTGACCTCGGGGATAACATGTGGCCTATAAGTCCGCCCTCCCACCCTATAAACCCAATTTTTCTGCGGCCAAAAATTTTGGGCAAGATTTTTTGAAAAAAAAAAAAATACTTCTAAAAAAATTGAAAACAAAAAAAATTGTGAGCCCCTCCAAGCCAAATCCTGAGTGTGCCACTGGAAACGCCATTTCTTTTTACAGTGTATTGTTCCCCAGTGAGCCCAGTCATGACACAGACATGTTGCTTGGCTATAACGGTTCACAGCGCGGGCTCTGTCCCGTCATTGTATGCAGTATACAGGCCGACTTTTTTTATATTTTTCATATTTCTTTGTACTACCATGGAGGTAGGAATACCTCCATGGTACTACCAAAAAGGAAATCCGACTTCCTGTCGGTTCCGACTAATAGTAACGATTGCCACCCGAACAACTGATCGCTTTGCCCAATAACGTGGAATGGTGACAAGTATCAATACTAGGCCTACGCAGAATTATTACGCGGCGGCACGTGCCATGGTTGATTGACATACAGGTCTGGTTGAACCGCGAAAATAGACTCGTTTTATCAACTGTTATTTTCTTAGAAATATACAAATATAAGTTCGGGAAGAGGCCAGTTGGTGCAATGATATCAGTGCTGAGCTGTTGTATTGGCATGTTTAAGCTGTGTACATTTCAGTCAATCCAGTCAGTTCGTAGTTTGCAGCAGTCCTATTAATGTTCATGCATCTACTCTGTGGCAGTATCCCTTCGATCCTCTCTCCTGATTGTAAGTATCATTGTTATTATTTTGTCGCTATGTAGTGTCATGGCCGAGCGGTTAAGAGCACCGGACTCAAGCTCTGCTGTTTCAGTGTGGGTTGGAGTCCCGGTCTTGACACTTGTGTCCTTAAGCATGACACTTAACCATGTTTGCCTCGTTCTTCGGATTGGGACGTAAAGCAGTGCGTTCTGCATTGTATAAGACCCCAGTGATACTTATCGCTAAGAGAAGGGGTGTGCCGCGGTGTTTCTGGCAGTGGTTGCTAAATGCGCCGCATCACCTTGTCAACCCTTATAAAGGTGCTACATAGAATGTTTCAAATTAATACCTGTCTTTAAAATAAGGTCATATTAATTAGCGCCTTGAGTACCTAATTGTTGGTGGATACGTGCGCTATAAAAGACTCCGGTATTATTAGTATATTTTATCGTTTTTATGTTGTACCATAACGACATTATTCCCTCCCAGTCTGTGTTTCTTCTCCCAACCCTGCATGCTTGTGAGTCCCTGCATGTTTGTTTCTTGTAACTCCGTCATATTACCTCTGAAGAGAAACTTAAGTTAAGTTCGCCACGTCAGGCCGCATTAATTATTTTAGAATACAAATTAATGATTCACTTTTAAATGAAACATCAAACGAAAAATACCCCGCCGTTTAGTTTTTGAACTATTTCTTCCCCGTAAGTCAAATTCTTGGTTGTCGGGCAATAATTCAGCTTTCGCTGGACGGGTTCAATAATTTTGTGCCCAAAAATGAAAACCCTTTCAGGCGGGGGTTGCGAAAACGCCCAAGATCCGGATGAAGTAGCATTTTTTGGTTAAAACAAAACATATGAATTGAACATTTGGGGACAAAACCATCGATTTTGGAAATAATTTGTAGATTTAAAACATCATCTATACAAGTCACGTTTTGCAATGTTGTATATTCATTTGTTGGTGTTCTGTTCAATGGCAATTTCAAAGTCAACCGGAATGGGGTCACTCAAGGCTGCATAGTTTGAACACAAAAAACCCAAAAGCACAACCTACAAAACCTTGGGAAAAAGTTACATATTACGCATATGAGCGTATAATAAGGTATGGGGGCCTGAGGGCAATCCGATTTCAGCCTGCAAATATTTTGTGCTATATACATGTATTTCACTCAGTGTGTCGCGGGTTTGCCACGAACAATGTTTAAATTTTGGTTTTCATTTCTCAGCGCGAAACAATAGAACACTTTCATCGGCACAGATCAAAACCCCTTGCTGCCATGCGGTTTCGCGCACAATGGGACCGTAAATTACCAAGGCGTTATGGAAAGATTTTATCTTTAACGCGGTAAGTCTGCTATTGTTCTGCTCTGGAAGTTCTCTGAAGGGCAATCAATTGATGCGCCTGACTGACTCCAAAACTTCTGGTCAGACAGGACCATGCATGTCTGATTCTAGTCTGGTTCCCAGACCAAAAGATTCCGACTATTCCTGATGAATCTTAGGTCCGGTAGCCTCCGGTAATACAATGTATTACAATTTTAGTCACGTGACTAAAACGGGAGGAATTCCTCCTTTTTCCGAAAATTTCCGAAGTTTGCCGAAGTCGTTTCGTCGACAATCGGATAGCGCCCGAGTATTTCCGAGTATATAATATAGGTTTAATTAACTGCTAATTGCTTATTAATTTTATTTTTAATGAGTTGATAATAATATTCATTGTTTTCATCTAGAAAACTTGAAATTCAACGACGATTTTGTGCATCAAATAATATTTGATGCACAAAATCGTATATTATAAACAGTATATTATACTCGGACGGGCGAACTTTTTGCTGCGTCTTGTACAATTTTGAATTTGACGACCGTTACCGAGATTTTCCAAAACTCGGTCTTCATTCGGCTCCGCCTGCTAACAGTGCTATTTGGTTCCGTAATTTTGAAGATTCCAGATCAACATTACTCAATGTTATCATACAAAATCATCAAACTGTATTATCATAACTGTATGATATTACGAAGCAAGTGATTTATTTAAAGATTTGATCAGAACATTAAAAGCTACAAGTGATAAAGCGAAATCGGAAACGAAGCCGCGCTTTAAAAAAGGGCCATTAATGTCGTCATGTTTATTTTTTAGCCACGGAGGCTGCCTGACCTACAATTTAAGACGTGAGCGTCGGGAATAATTGTCAGGTCTATTATTATTATACTCCATGGGGGTAGTACATGGGTATACTCCACGGCCTTCATCAATAGTGCCTGTAAACTTTACCCTCAAAATATTATTGTCCTATATACAGTCGTGACACAGACCCAATTCTCATGACAGTCCCTTGTGTTTGTTTTGATCAGAGAATGGTTCACAGGACGAGGCGTGGGTGTCGACGAGGAGTTAAGTTGTAGAATAAAATTATTGTACAACTCTTTCATTATTTTTATTGACTCGATACGAAAATGGGGTAAACAGGAAACCCATGTCCCCGTTGGTTTTAGTTTCGACTTCATGGTGTATTGTTAAAAGCGGAAGCAACAAATTATAAAAGTAGCACATCAACATCCTTTTAAATATTTTGTGTGCACATTGGCGGTGGAGTGTCGATCGATCATTAAGTGACATAGGGGCGTAGCAATGTCATTTTTATGGGGGGGGGGTGCTAAACAGTTTGTGAAAAAAGGGCACTCTCTACAAATATTGGGGGCAGACGCTGGTGAAAAAGGGAACTTGAATAGAAAAGGCAAGTCTTTACAAAATATTGGGCCGGTGGGGGTTCACCTTACCCCCCGCTGGCTACGTCACTGATGTGATAGGTATCACGCGTACGACTGTTAAGAGTATCACGTCCAATGACATTATTATTGTGTGGCATTTCTGAAAGCTGGGCTTTTAGTTCGGCTTTTATCTGCTCTAGTCCTGAATGATTGATAGGACTTTATTCTTTTTAAGTTTTAGACCAAAGTGGAAACTCGGACCACCTTGTACCACGTGCCCTGCCCTGGAAAAGGGGGGGAAAAGGAAAAAAAGGGAAAAAGAGGTGCGAAGCCATATTGCTGTGAATTTGATGGGGGGGGGGGTAGGGCAAATGTTCCCATGCCTACGCTCAGAAAATGATAAATTGAGAATATGTTGAAAAAGTTACGAAATTTTTGGGAAAAATGTGCTTTGCCCCCCCCCCCCTCCCGGAAAAAAAATGCTGGCGACGCCCATTGTGTACAAATGAAGTCGAAATTTCCAAAGTTGGGGCCCTAATCCACCACAAAAGCCGGAAGCGAAATCGAGATTTGACTCATGGCCCTCGGTGACAAATTGCAACTGCATTCCAAACAAAGACATTGCACTTCAACGCCTGAAAACGGTAGTCTTATTTCTTGTCTGAAAAACATAGCATTTTATGCGTCTAGCCGACATGTCAATGACCATCAGACCATGCAAACTCGTGGCATACAAAAATATGTACTTTTCCTGTCCAATATCACACCTTTTGGCATTCGGTCATGCTGAACATATTTGTTCAATGAAATAGCACGTACGCTACGCTGTAAAAAAATAGAATGAGATTGAATGATGCTAAAGGGAAGTGCAAAAAGAAGGAAACCCAATTTTGACATGAATTTTAACCTACTTACTGAACTTTTTGAACTTTTTTTTATAATGTAGTGAAGTGTAGTTCTTCGACCATGCGTGGTTAAAAAAAAATCTTTACAAAACCACAACAATAGCGTGTTATGCTAATTTGAATACGAAAGTCACCAAAATCACTGTTGTTCACGTGTCGTGTTTTTGTCTTCAAATCAAGCTCAGGAGCTCAGTCAATGAATAAAGCCGTCCGTGGACAAACAGGTCGGCCACATGAACTATATAAACTACCTTATCTCAGAGACAAAATATGCATTCGCAATAAATTGTTTTTCGTCACTTAAGTTTAAAGATCAATATTTTAAACCATTAAATTGAATGTGTGTGCGCAAAATAAAATTTCATTTACAGAGGCTTGCGTCCGCCCAAGGTCAAGTATTGTTTTTTTCGTTAAAACAACTGAACATACAAATTGAAATTTGTTAGAAATTTTTGTTGGAAAGCACCTCAGCATCTTTAACAAAACCAGACAAAAAGTCCTGTATTTTCTAAATAATATGAAGAGTAAGACAGCATCAACACACGTTTTGCGCCGTTGTTTATTAATTCTTTGGTTTCTATTCAAACGCAATTTTAAAGTCAACCTGTCGCCAACGAAAAGAAAAACCTGGGCGCGAGTGGCACATATAAAAGTTACAAGCTTTTGGCACGAAAAGTAGACAACGAGAGGCTGCATAAATTGAAAAAAAAATCACAAAAAGTGCAAGCTATAGAACACTGGGAACAATTAACGTACTTATTCAAGCAAAATGGGACTTCAACCTGAGATCAGACTTCAGTGGCTTTGTGCTACAGCTGGGTGGTTCACAAAAAAACCGAACCTTTAAAGTCCCCTTTTTTTTGACAGCTTAAAAAATACATCGCAATAATGTCAATACGCATTGACACAGAGTATATTTCTTTAGCTTTTCAAAACTGGAACGATTTTTCCAGTCGGGTAAATATATATTGAGTTATGGCCAATTCAATTCAAGACGCAAAAGCGGTACTTTTATTCAATTGGCCATATCGCAATAAATATGAACCCGACTGGAAAGAATTTTTGTTGTGACTGGAAAGAAATTATTTTGGTGTTAAAAAAGTGACCAAATATTATACTCACTAAAATAATGTGTATCGATATTTGCGATGTATTTTTGTAAAGCTGTGAAAAAGAGAGAGCTTTGATAGTTCTTTTTTTGGTGTGACACACCACGTATTTCAATGGATGACTGTGTTTTTGGCGCGTAAGCAATGTTTACGCGCCAAAGAATGAAAACCACAGACGATATCCGATCAAAGGGAATGAATATTCATATCCTCCCACGCAAGTTTTGGGGGTAGTGCAATGTCCTTGCGCGAAGCATGGAACAAGAAACAGATAAGCAATGCAACATGTACTCGCTTGAATCTTCATAGATTTGCTTGGTTTCAACTTGCCTATACTTGATCCGAAAATAGACAAGTTGGGGCAGGAAATATAGGCCTAGAACCGGGAAGAAACGATGTTTATTTCGCTCACTCAAAACTAAAGATCGGTGGTGGACGGACCTACGATCCCAGTAAAAACTTCATTTCTACTTTGATGAAAGTCCAATTAAATTTACCTCAACTTCTTCTACGTCATCATGAATTATTCTGGTGCCTTTTCGGTTTTTGGATGTTTAAGGAATTTGGCGGTTAATGGGGACGGCGTGCGGAATAATCAAAAGTCAAGTTCAACCGAGTGGGAACGGGAATTAGGTAAGTTCTGATGAAGAGTTCAACACTGCAATTTACAAAGTATTTTGCGAGGTTGGCGTCTCACTAGTATTGTAAGCTGTTTAAAAGTACAGATGCTTGCTGGAGCATATATCTCGCAAACTTTATTTCAAGCGATACACCGTTTTGTTATTGTTCGTTTTGAGAACTGGAGACAATGAGATAATATTTAAAGGGCAACCACAGCTTCGATCAATGCACTCATGTCCAGGTGAGCTAAATTTAACACATGACGTCACTTTGCTCGTCAGTTATTGGGTCACATTGAAGTTCTAATCATCCCAGTGACTGGCTGTGATATGTTTGTTTGCTTTTCTTTATTTGTCCAAGATTATCTGGGATGTCTGTACGTGCTGTTTATGGGTCCTAGGAAAAACCCTTCGTAAATCACGCATTGTTATTGGTTCTTCATTTTTGGGCCGTCCCTGGTAACAGTAGGTTGTATTTATAAACACATTACGTCAATAGCCTCGCGTGCTATTGGATAGGGGATCCTCCAATCATAGGCCTTGTTTGATCTGTTTCTAGTCTGGTGCGTTTTATTTCGCCGGCATGGTCCACAATAAACCAAATTAACTGACACTGTTATGTTATGTAGTGCAAGAAAAAGAAACTATGACAACATTCTTTATTTAGATCATGACAGAACTTACCTGTCGTCCCATTGGATAATACCGCAAGGCCCACAATCTGTAAAAACCGACCGCAGAACCGCGGTTTTTGCCTTTGCACTGTTTTGTTATTGAAAACCAACCACGCGTTTTGTCAACAAAACCATGCATTGTATAATACATACACAATATTCCAAATGCCCAGGTCTCTCCAATAATGTCATTCCCGAAATTAGAAAATTACAAAGTCGGAAAACAAATGGAGTGGGTGATTTTGATGGGCATGCAATCCCGCATGGCTATAACCCCAGCTATGAAAAGTTCCCTTTAAAAGTCCGTGCTGCATGCTTCTCCCGCGTAAATGTTGTCGGCGGCGGACGCACGGAGGTTGGCGGACGTGCTTGATTCTGTTGTCAGCTTTTTGGCGGTCTTTTACCCCTCTAAGGACCAGCTCACCGAGTCATATAGGAATGATTTCCACTGAATCCAGACGCCTTGAGCTTCCAAGTGTTTTCGAGAGCTATCTCATAGGTAGGGTGATACGAAAATTAGTGTAATATTATAAGTATAAGTTTCAGAGTGCAAGTGACTGTTGTGGAGATGATGCATTTTCATTGTAATGACGTTTCTGTCCGCTCGAGCCATAAATGTTTTTTTTTTCTCGATTTCACTCACTTAGGAGATAATAACTGAAATAATGTAGGCGACTAATAAGCGAGTTCGGTATCCAACTGCGCGCGCATGTGCACATCAATTCGATTTGCCGATTTTTCCTTTCCGGATAAAGTTTCATCGTATGCGTGCTAAAGCATAGCGGGTACCAGCAAAACTGAAGAGACCATCCTGTTCTGAAGTATAACATTTTGCAAAACGCATTTGGACAGGAAAGTGTTTTTAGGTGTCTCGTGTGTCAAAACTTTGTGCGAACGAAAGGTCCATCTCTTTTCGATTGGACGAAATAATTATTTCACAGAATGTAGATTTGGTCACCACGTCCCCCATATAGCCGTGTGTGCATTTATCTGCCGCGGTTATCCCGATCAAAAATCGTCTAATCTTGCTGTGCACCAGACTATTTTGGAATTCCGAACTGGCTTATTAGTGAAGCTTTCTCCAGCTGTGTTTTAAAACAAGGATTTTCTCATCAAATCACGTACGAAACGAATAAAATATTATAGAATTATTACATGTTTGAAACGAAGAGATTTCCCGCCATCTTCATCTTTATATCACTTTTTGGGTTTAACATGTAGAATTTTCTGCTGTTTGATCTACGAACAGTGAACAACATGTTATTCCGGACACTGACCTCAGAAAGACAGTTAAAAATTGCTCCCATTAGCCTTCTAGTTTCCAAACGAATCTTAAGCTATACTTATTCAAATTTGGACGTTTTCAGCCCTCTGAAAATGGGTGTATTATTGAGTGTGCTTTTGCATGCCCGTATCATTACTGGAAAGTAAACACTTTTTCGAAATTCTGATTTTGTTTTGTTCCACGGTAGGCTTTATTTGACAAAATAAGGCCCATGCACTTTTGAACTCTTTTGAATCTTATAGCATGTTTTTCTTTGCTGAAATAATCGCAATGAAGAGTATACTTTCCGGGCTTGCAGCAGGGGCGGAGCTAGCCGTCAGGAAGGGGTGGGGGTGATTTTTGAATGAATTTGAAAGAACATTTTGAAATTTACGATGCTCTCTCTGTATGCTAAGGCAATTTGAGAATGAACTGCGAGTCAAAATTTTCAAACCTATTGTTGTTTTGGCCCCATTTTATAGTATCATAACATTAGCGGCTGAATGGGGTCTGTAACGCCCCCATGGATGTCCACTCTCTAATTAGTTAAAAAAAACCCCTTGAAATGGTGATTCAGAATGCTTTAATCTTCTCAGTCACTTCGCGGAAGCTATGATCGAAAGTTGAGTGTTTATAATGTGTGGTCACGCTTTCATACACGTGGAAAGTTGAGAATTTGTTGTGAACACCCACGCTTTCATACACGTGGAGGACACCGGTGTGGTATCGTTATGCAGTATGAATCATAAAAATACAGACAATGCAGTCAAGTGCACACAACCATTGTCGTACGCATCGTCGCGCAGAAATACTGACAGTGACAGTGGTCCAGATATCTTCCAATCAATTGTTTGGACTGGGGGTGGGCTACTGGATCATCCTAACACTTTTTCGCGAGGAGAAACACAAACTCAGATTTCGAGGTATTTTTCGAACTTTACAACAACCAAATGTATTTAATACCACTTGACACGAAGAAAAAATGTACAAAAGCTCTAAGTGTGCGTAAGCGCGCAAGTATGCGTAAGATGTACATCTGCATCACGCCATGAAGAACGTCCCCAATAGTGAAATGTGGTATTCCCCTCCTCCTCCCCCACTTTTCGGAATGCCACGGCCGGGCAATTTATTCTGGTCATCCACGACTCCCCTCCATGATCCACTCGCCGGCACATTAATACATGTACATGTGTATTTACGTCGTTGGCCGTAACCGCTGGACCATGGCAATGACATTCTAAACATATATAGCTTCTGGTATTTTTTTCTCTTCCCCGAATCATGTGACTGGATTATTATACAAGCGCATGCACAAACATAATCGTGTCCATTCAAGCCGCTGAAACTGCACATCGAAATACTTCCTCCTCAGGATGATCATCTGGCGTCATTAATTAATGAAAGACGAAAACATTCTTTCTGAGATTATCTTAGTGTATTTCCTTGAAATAATCCAAGAGGAATTGTCTTGTACATCCTAGATGTGGCGATCATGGCCGCCAACGCCAACCACCAGCAGCCTGCAACAGTTAACCCACAGGACGAGTTCACGCGGGCCGCAGCGAACGGGAACATGAGTCGACTGCGAGAGTTGAGCGGGCAGGTCGGCGTGGACGTGAACGGGCGCAATAAGTACGGCCGCACCGCTATACAGGTGAGATTTTTTGTTTAAAATTCAGGATGACACGAGAAATCCAGCCATCAAATCAAGCTAATTTCAATGAACAATGTTACATTATGTTGTTGTCCTTCCAATATTCGTGAAATTCGAAAGTCTTGTTGGGGCACATGCGAGAAAAATTGCCACGCTAACCGCTTTCATTAACGACGGTTTTATTTCGTCTCCCTTCTTGCCCGATCTAAAATGAAATTTTCTTTGAAAAGAAAACAAGAATTCTTAAGCGCAGTTCCGGACTATTTTGAAGCCTCTTTCAAACTGACTTAATATCGATGCTGGCCCTCTAGGAGAAGTCAGAGAGTACGATTTGGCTCGGCCCTGTCTCCCTTACTAACACATGCCAAATGACCCTATAATCCATGAACGAATTCCGCTGGCCTATCAGCAAAATTTTGATGCGTCTTCGATAAAGGGTAAAATGGTAAGCATGTGCCTTTATTCCCCCATGACATTGTCTAACGTTGTCTTAATTATGTCTCTTTAACAAATAAAGGGACTCTGGTAACAAATGTTTCTGCCTTTCCCTCGTAGGTCATGACGATGGCCATCCCTGAGGTTGCGCAGTTCCTGCTGGAGTTAGGTGCCGATCCGAACGAGCCGGACCGCGCGGTGGGGCGGACTCCCCTGCACGACGCCGCCGAGCACGGCCACGAGGACACGGTACGGTGTTTGCTGGCGCACGGTGCGGACCCCACAGCGAGGGAGTGGAGAAGAGGCAACACACCTGCACACCTGGCTGCGGAGGAGGGCCGTCCCGTTGGGGTAAGGGTGCTACCCTTTATTTTTGTTTCTCTATAATACAAAAACACTCTATTCAAGTGATATATTTTGCATCGATTGAAGCTAGGATTTATACGATTTAGAGTAAAATTCAGTCAATCATTGAAAGAGGTCATGTTTTTGAACTCGACCGGAGATATTCCTTTTCAAAATATTTCAGTGTTTATTTAAGAGTTTTTTTTTATTTATTATTATTTTTTTGTAATCGCTATTATACCTGTAAAGGTACCACTAAGGAGACACGTTATCGTAATTTCTTCGCACGATGGGAGACATCGGTCATTAGGGAGACATTTTCATGTCTCCCTAATGTCACAGCCCCCCCTTCAGAGGCAAAATTTTGCTGTCACAATCAGATTATATTTGTTGCTCGTGGTCTAATTAGTAAGCATACCGAAATTCGTGGAAAAAGGACATGGGAATATTGGGTTAGGCACATTTAAGTTTAAAATTTTTTGCACACAAGTCTATGGGGATGTCTCCCAAATGTCCAATCCAGGGTAATTATTATACATTATTATTTTTTACTTTAAATCACATGGTCCCTATTCTTTTGAAGTAAGATTGTTTTATTATTGTATAAAATACCTTTTTTTAGGGGTGGTTAATCCCGGTGTTTTGTATTAGGGAAACCGAGAATGTTTCTTACAAAAATTGTGTTATTTGTTGTCTTTTCCATGAAAGCAGAAAAGAGTTCAATAAGTCAACGAAAACGCTTTTTTTTTTACAAAGTCATGTGTCACGCCACTCACAGGTGTGGCCATACAAAAGAAACTAAACCCATAAAGCCTTAAAGTTAAATTAAAGAAAATATCATTTAGACGAGGAAGTGCACATTTTTTGTGTGTGTTCTGGGTCAATGAGGCTAAAGTTGATGAATTTGTAATATGTAAATTTTTTCCTTTTTTTTTTACAAAGTCATGTGTCACGCCACTCACAGGTGGCCATACAAAAGAAGTAAACCCATAAAGCCTTCAAGTTAATTTAAAAAAAATATTATTCAGACGAGGTAGTGCCCTTTTTTGTGTTTTGGGTCAATGAGGCTAAAGTTGATGCAGTAATACCTAGTATTTTATTTTGAAGCCGATGCGTGACTCGCTTGAGTAAGGTTGCGGTAAATTGTGACTGTTATGCGGATTTCCCATAAATTTTTATGTAACAAATTTGTAACTCAATTTTGTATCAAAAATTAGATTATATATTAATATATATATCAAATGACCCACACATCAATAACCGTCACAACTAAAAATAAATCATGTCAAAAAATTCAGTTTCTCTATAAGAGATTAGTTTTGCACTTGTATTGTTTATTAAATGAACTGTAATTATTTCACAGAAAATAGAAAAAACCTCAAAGGACATGCCATAATATTCTTTTTTTCCCAGTGATTTATACACAATTGTAGTTTTGTCTTTTTTATTTTGTTTTGGGTGTAGGGCTGGCCGATACCATTTAAGCAACTATCACGAGATGTAATTTTATATTCTTTAGCCCTTACTTTTTTTTTTTGCCAAAAAGCATAAAGTGCTTTTATTGTTTTTGGAAATTTTTGTGCAGATTTTTAGTTTATTATCAAGAGGTTGTTCGTTCTGGGAGACGAATAACGCCGGACAAACTCCTTTGGACGGAGCAATTGCAAATAACAGGCAAGCGACAGCGCAGTGGTTTACACATTACCACAGTAAGTACTCACAAAAAAAAAATGGAGTCCCAATTTATCTCACACTTTTGCCGTTTTAACACACGTCAGTGACGCTGCTATCCTATGCTAAACTATCCTTCTTCCGTAGAACTGTCATGTTTTTCAATTCATAAAGTACACATCGTCAGAGTAACTTAGTTTTATCGTGGATGTGGGGGCAAACTGACACTCCAGACAATATGCAGTTTAAAATAGTCTTGTTTCCGGGAAAAAGTGCCCCACCCGGTATAACTATCAACCGCAAGGTCAATGCTTAAATGCACAGTATATATCATGGGGAATGCAGAAAAAAATGGCATAAATTTAGTCATGTCAAATAAAGCTATACCTGACAACTAGAATGGAGGCTACAAAAACAAAAGCAATTGAGAGTGTTTACTCAGTCTCTGACTCCGCACTTTAATATTCATTATTTTTTTTCTGATTTCTGCTAATAATTGATTGCATTTTGTCGGATTTATTTTGTGACGATTATCAAAAACAATTTTATACTCTGCGCTCCCTTTTGTTCTTCCAAAAACAAGTTCCATTTTGGCATGAGTCAGGAGCTGTATTATCTAACTCCAAATGTTTAATTTGTTGAAGCAGGGATGAGAACGTGAATTAAAAAAAGTCTTCAAATTGATGAAATGTCTGAAAGATGCCTTTCTTTTTGTACTAAATATTTCTGTCAGGTTCAAAAAGTCTGATTTCAGACCAAAAAATCTGGAAACTCTCATGCTTGTTAATCGCCATACTTCGACTTTTTGGTTTCAAATTTACTCTCCAATTAAAACGTGTATAATTAAATTCAAATCGACTTCCATTATAAAACAGTTTTTTTCTCATTGGAAAGTTCACAACTTAGTCCTACCGAATTATCATTATGAAAATAATAATTGAAATGAACGGGTGACACCAGAAATTCTCAGACATCAAAAAGTGAAACACTATTTTGCCCATCAGGTAAACACATGTCTTTTCAAAACCGAAACTAACTGCTCTTGCAATGGAATTTTTCACCGGTGTTTTTCAGGTTCAGGCGAGGGTAGGACGTTGAAGCATCTATGTCGTCTGACCATTCATCGGGCTCTGGGCACACAGCGCATGCGCCGAGTGGGTGAACTTACCAGTTTCCCTCTACCGGAGACTCTAGTCGACTATTTAAAAATGACCAGGTGAAACTGAAATAACGTTTCTTGTATGTAAATTAATAAAAAATAATGAAAGGCGGTACTTTTTGGCATAATGTAAGCATGATTTTATCATGAATGAATGTACAGTTAAGAGGCTGAATTTGAGAATAAAATGACAGCTGTTAGGTTTTAACAGATGTTAAAAGGACAAAGTAGTCTGGTGCCAGTTACTCACGTGGTAAGGCTGAAAGATTACTTACCCTCAGATGCCTGCAGAAAGCGCCAAGTGTTAAGACCAAGACACGCAAATTATTAAGATTGTAGTATATTTTTGAAATATACCCGATTCTGGACAAGTAATAAATTCATTTTGATATAAACTTCACTAAAATAGTTGTTGCGAAAAGCCATTAGATTGTGGAGATGGGATAGTCGGAGTGTTTAATCGTTACTGTGCAATGAAATAATTATATTATATACCTTTTTTATTTAGAAGGTTTCATCTGTAAAAATATGCACAGATTATTTTGTTAATAAATGAGCAATATTTTACTAAGAACTTCAAGATTGACAAATATTTAATATCTTGAAAATATTATTTCTATTTTAATGGGACGCAATTTCATCATTGAAAATGGTGATGTTTTAGTTTAATATTGGTGTGTAATGGCTTAATGTATTACTTGTTACTTTAAAAATTGTATTCAAATATATATCCCGAAACTAAACAAAACGGCTGCAAAATGAGTTTTTATTATTCTATTTTTGCGTGTCATCAACAGTTCATTGATATATTAATTCATATTAATTCAAAGGGCTGGAAGCAATTCACATCATTTTTTTCTCATTGTCTTTGGGACCCGATTCAGTTTGATGGCCTTCTTTCACATGTAAAGGGTTACAGAAACAGACTAAATTATAAGTCGATAAACGAAATTCTCTGCATGCGTAAAACACATCTTTAATGCAAACTGTCATTGGCGTAAAGCAAGCTGCGTACAAATATTCTGTGCCAGTGATTCTGTGTACAAAATGTATAAATCTTATCAAGCAAAAAGATTGGTTTCATATTAGAAAACGTTTCATCATTTAAGTATACCGCCGGGTTGCAACATTGACGATGAGTGTATAATTCTATTGTTTTATAAGCATGAAATATCAGTCCTAGTGAAGAAAGTCTTCACCTTATGACAATTAATTCAACTATTAAATCGCACGTTACAGCATTATCTACAAACTCATAGGAACCTAGATGTTTCACGATTTTATAACAGGCTCAACAACGAAATCATTGTAGTTTTAATTGACATAAACATTGCAGAATATACGCTGCACTAAAACATTGCCACTATTTTTCCTAAACCAGAAAAAGAGAGACAATCTGTTCTTTTTTAAAGTAAACTTAACAGTCTTTGTCTGCGTAAATACTGCGTTTACTTTTACACTAAGTCTTGATTACTTGTTCTTACATATAATCGAAATAATACAATGTGAATTAAATCAATAAATCGTAATACTAAAAGTTAATTGAATCTATGCCATAAAAACCCCAACTACATTTGTGTTTGTATACCAGAACCAATCTGTTCTGCTGTTTAAAGTATAAAAGTTAGTGGAGGGACTAGGAGCCAGTCTAAAAAATAACGGCAACAAATCAAGTGAGGGCGGTGTGTATGTTTGACAGTCCACCACAAGTGCACAATTTTACATGTACACGCAGTGTATGCGCGCTGGCAAGTAAAAGTACTAGTCAGGCCGGCCTCGGGGCCTAGCCTTTTTGTGGTTTCGTCAGTGATGTTTTTGAAAGGTATCGTGCCGTTAATCTCGCACACTTCACAAGCAAGTTTTCGTTGAACAGTTGCCACCTAGTACCTGGAAAGGAAATAAATCAGAGAGGGAACCTCGTAGCACTGCCACTTCCGATCAGCTCAAGGAGGTTTTCGCTTTTAGTTTGTCACTTGATGAGAGTTTCAGTTTTCGAACGCCAGTGTACAGGCCCGCTTCTTCTACGAGCTCGGACCACACACATTCTTGGAATGACTGTTTCAATCCAGATTCCAAGCCCGCATTAACATTCTAGAGACCGCCACGGAGCAATTAACAAGGTAAGTTATACTTTATTTCCAGGTGAACAAAAAATTGGACTAACCTTGCAATTTAAAGGGAATGTACAACATTTGCTTTTGCATTAACTTGCAGAAATAAATGGATTTGGAGGATAAGTATATTATATTGGATCTTGTTATAAAATTGACTTGTTTTACGTTGTGCGCTAGTACTAGTAGCTAGATACTGAAAAACCAAGAAAACCAATCATGTTCTTGTAGTCTGGTTCCCTGACCCCACTTAAATGAAACGTATCAATTTATAGACTGGGGAGGGGGGGGGGGGGGGGAATTGTAAGGGCAGGCTTGTACCCCTTTACAGGTATGTACTCAATTGCAAAGAAAATGCCGAATACTTAAATATGCAAATTTTGGAGCACTGTTTTTTTTTTTGAAAATGTCAGCACCCCAGGAGCCACGAATTTATTTACAGGATGTTCGAACTGTCATTCCCTAACAATCAAGTAAGGAATTTGGTGATAATTTTGATCATTTCTTTTTTTGATGTTTGCAAATGTTGTTTTTTCCCCTTTAAAAGAAAAGCATTGGAGATGTTTTCACTCCATGTGTAGTAGGTGTGGTTTAAGTTGAAATGACGAAACGGACACGCCCGCAGTACGCTCTGAATTAGTCAATCAGCGTCGTTAAAACGTGTTCCGCACAGCCAGGGGTTTGTGAAGGAACGCGCACACAGCCAATGGAGTCGAGACGCGGTGAAACGTTCCCAAGTTCTGCGGAAAAATCTCAGTGCGCACGCTGTTGTATGCACGTTCCATGCATGCATGTGAAGAACATGTGCCTTACACGTGATCCACGCGTGCTTTCTGTGGCATGTCGCGCATGCATAATTATATACGCGCGCGTACATGTCGTAGTTTTCAATAGCATGCATGCATGCGCTGCAGACAGACACAATCACATGAGCTTGTCTAAATGACTCGACTGCAAGCAATGGCGCCTTGACTGGTTACCATACAAACATTTGTCATGTTACGAAGGATTTGCGTGATTATCTGGACACTGGAAATAGTACTTTAAAATTCGGAGGAATACGGACCAAATGTCGGACCCACTGGCGTGCGGTACAAACGTGAGTAGGCAATTGTAAATCTATTTTGCCACCGTGTGTTTAAGCAAGGTTTCATTGCATTGTGACTGACGTCCAGGGTATAAATTGTAGCGAAAAAAATTAGAACTCAGTATTTTTACCCGACGGAGGAAGCTGAAATTTCGCTTACACATTCCTTATGTTTAGAATTGTGCATGCGCTGGGTTTTAAAAAGGCAAATATGTCAGCGGGCGGTGCGTTTACCGAAAATAAACCGCAAGTTGTACGCTTTAGTTGAAAACAATTTCCCCGCGTGAAGACGTACACGCGGGTGCCGTTTGCTGCCGCTTGCTAGCTGCCGTGGCCGCAGCGTGCCTAGCTGTGTGCAAAGCACGTCTTCACACGGGGAGTTCGTACTGAAAATGTTTTCAACGAAAGCGTACAACTTGCGGTTTATTTTCGGTAAACACGCCGCCTGCTGACATATTTGCCTTTTCTAAACCCAGCGCAGGCACGCTTCTGGACACAAGGAATATGTAAGCGAAATTTCAGCTTTCACCGTCAGGTAAAAATATGCAAAAAAAAATGTGTTATAATTTTTTTCGCCATGGCAGAAGAGATTCATACCTTGGACTCCGTTGCGTGTACACAACGGAGTCCAACCTGGGCTAGCACGGTGCTATAGTTAGGCATGGTTTAAAAATTATTTTATTCGGGGCCTAGGCAAACTATGCCAAGTAAAACCTGTGCGATAAATTCTGAGTATTGTTGTCAAGTTTATCAATTGTCATGGCTTAAAATTTAGAAGCATTGGAGGCCAGCTAACTATTTTTCCTACACAAATATACCTATACCGGTACCCCCAACTCAAGCTAGAAAATCATGCAGAACCTAAATTGAGTTCGGTGTTTAAAATTTCATTCGATTTTGGAAAATGCATTCGGGTGGTAAAAATACAAGTTTGATGTTTTGAAATACATTTTATTTTAAAATGCGTTAGATTGAAACACAGTAGGCCTACGTTTGATTTTCAAAAATACATTCCACTGTTCAGCAAGATATGTTCCAATCTTTTTGACTCTAATTCAGCTTGATAATAAACAGCGCAGATGGAATGAATAGTTGATTCACATGTTAACTTTGAAGAATGCATGTCAAAACAACAAGTAAAAAAATTTGAATGCACACAAAAAAATTACAAGAATTAATCCACCACCACCCCACTCTATTTTATTTGGCTACGAAAAACGAGGCCCCCCCCCCAAAAATAATAAAAACCACAAAAACCCCCCAAAAAACACCACACCCACAAATTGGGAGTAGGCCTGAAGTAGGGCTATTAAACTACGTAATCAACATTAATACAGTTCCTTACAGCTATCTTAATTTACAGCTTAGCGTTACTTGGCAGAAATTGGCAAATTAATTTTTTAGAATATCTTGATGAAGTGTATTACCACTGGGAGAATCTGTGTCTAGAGATTCTCGTAGACAGTGGACGAGTCCAAGTTAGCCTGGAACACATCGTAGCACATCGCATAGTGTTCCTGTCAAATGGACAATGCAAATCATGTGTCAATCGACCAGCTGTTACAATGTATCAATTGAAGTGCTCGATCGATAACTAACGAAGACAATCTATGCCATCGCAAAATAATTTCTTTTGTGCATTAAGTGCGCCTAAAGTTTTGGCCGACTGAAACACGAACAATGAGGTGTGTTTCAATAGAGTTTGGAAAACCGGTCAGAGTTTTAAATCGACACTTGCGGGTGGTATGAGCGAAGTAAAATAGTTTTGAAGAACCGGTGGAATGGCAACAATTGCAAAGCAATTGGTTAAATTTATTGAAAAGTGCACACACACATTTACACATTTAATATTTTCCATGCTTTTGCGAACATTATGTCATTTCAGGAAGACACTGTTCAGTTTAGGAGTAAGTTTGTCATTGCAAAAAAAAAAAATGTGAGAAAAGTTTGCTAAAAGGCTTACTGCCAGTAATGACATACAAAGAATCACCAAAGAAAACAATTTAATGACAGCAAAATATCCATAATTCTGCCTGGAGTGAAATGATATCTCACATTAGCATAAAATCCAATCAAAAAAGTACCAAAATACCCTTGAAAATGGCAAAATAAGGTTGAATGAGACAAAAATGTGTGTTTTCAAATATAGCATTTAACTATTTTTATGCATGCCCTTTAATATATTGGCAAAAACGAAAATTGAAAATAAGGTTGAATGAGACAATAATGTGCATTTTCAAACATAGCTTTGAACTATTTCATGCATGCCCTTTAATATCAGCGGAAGTTGATTTATTTTTAGAATACAAAGCACGCACTTCAAAGCAACCCCCCCCCCCCCCCCCCCCCCGAAAAAAGATAGTATAAATGTATGTACATCAAAACAAGGAAACTAATAAAGTCTACCTTGGGTTTTGTGCATCATTGTACATTTGTATCAGATCATTAGGCCGAATAAAAAAAAACATGTTTCTCGTCCGGGATTTTGAAAAAGAGGAGGAAGCAGGGCTTTTAATTTTTTTATTTTTTTATTTATTTCAAGATGGCCGCCATTTTAAAATGTCCTGCAACTGTTGGTATTTCCACTGTTCAAAGACACTTTTAAAATGAAAGACAAGTTGGACAAGAGAACTGAACATATTTACAGTGTCATTAAGAGTTGTATTGGCATTTGTATTTATTTTCCGATGAATTTGTGGACTTTTCCTGTGTTTTTTACTCCATTTTTTTCAAAAATAAAAAATAATAAAAATATCCAGGCGGTCTCCAAAAAGGAAGCGGGCGGGGACGAGAAACATGTTTTTTTTTTTTTAAAGTATTGAGTGAATAAGTAAAATACTCACCACAGAGTACATCATGCTGCCGTTAACTGCTCGGAGGCGAAGAACGGCTTGAAACACGTCTGCAACCTTCTCCTCTTGCAACTGTTCCATCACCGACATCAGGGTGCAGTACACGGCCGAGCGACCAAATCCATTCCTTTATTAAAAATTTATGAATACAGACTCTTTAGGAGATATTTCCAAGTCACTTCATGCTAAAATTAAGATTTAAAATTTCGATATTCAGTGACAAATACTTAAAAAACATTTTTAGCAATATTACGAAATGTAACTGAAGTTGAGAGATGAATCCTTTAAAAATGGGCCCTGGTGAACAGTGACTATATTATTTTGAACATGCAGTACTATCGTGTATTTTGATTGCTACTTACATGCAGTGAACCACGATAGGTGGTCTTTCCTCGTGCCATTTTTGAGTCACCTCCATGAGAGTGAGTAATCCTTGTCGAGAGCTGGGCACCTGCTGATCCGACGGCCAGTCTTGGACTTGGAACTGGCAGACAGTTCGTATGGGCTCAGACTAAAACAAGATTGCAAAAAATACAGAGTGGAAACTAATTGATTGTATTGCATCTGTTCGAGCTTGAATACTTTTGTTTTAAATTGAAGATGAGATGTTTAATCTAGTGCATGGTTATGGCTTGTCTTTGTAGAGATTAACGATATAAAATATGTAGATCTGCCGCGGTATTCAATCTAAAACTATTCAACTCGTATCTATTGCATATCCTTTCTCAAGTTAAGTGCAGTCGAATATGTTAGATCAACAGAAGTCTCCTTCAAACACCCTTTGTCCATGGCAGAACTTGTCATTTAAATTACTTGTCAAAAGTACTTTTCGTTTGTTTTATAATAGTTACAAAAATAGAGTTTACTTTGGCTTTGTTGTTGCGTAGAGAAAACGTGCGCCCAGTAACACCCTTGTACTTTGTAGTCTGTAACAGCTTCACTAGCAGCGAGCCAAATTCGATTGGTCCCTCTTCTGGCCAGTAACGACTCATTGTCTATTCAGAGAAATAATTAATGAAACCATTATTATTTCTTAAATAAGCAGTAAATTCATGGTATACATATTTCTTTTGCATTTTTAAGCAACTTTTTAGGACTTACTTTGTCGTTCTCATCCAAAGGGTTCAGCATGACGATACAAGTCGCTTTGTGGTCGTACACCAGACGCCAAATGTCGGCAGTGGTGTTGGGCATCGGCATCTGGGTCGTGATGTACCTGTCCTTCTTGCGATAGCCCTGCAGGGTGAGTACAAACTTGTTACAAGTAGATTATCAAAATCAAGCATCTAGCCTAAACACCGAGCAAATTGAACGGGATTTGAACCCCTGAGCTGTACTTTAACTTGTAATTTTACGTAAGCAAGTACAGGCAAAAGTTGTAAAGGCTGTGGCCAGATAACTACCGGTAAAATTTACAGATTTTTTTTTAGGATTCTTGAATCGTTATGACAGTGAAGGGAAATTTTAGACAAAGTCGCTATATTACCGGGAGGAAGCTTGCGTTGATGTAATTGGTATCATCTTCGCTTACGTCGGTCATCAAGAATGGTCTGGATCGATCAGCTGCAGCGAAAATGCCATATTACAAGAAAGAAATACCACTGTTAGGTCTGTAAATAACAAAATGTTGCTTGAGGGATGTAACATCTAACAACATCTGATGTTGATTCTTTCAAGCAATCTCAAAACATACATTTTAATTCAGGCTTATCATCAGACCCCAACACGGTGAATAGGGTTTGTATCTAGACACCAGCGCTTTACAAGTTATTATTAGGTCTGTTATTTGCATTGATTTGGCGTGGTTTGTAACAAATAATTATGTGCTCGAATGTAATCTAAATTACAAAATGATTGTAGTTTTCTTTCAGTTTGCCTTCCGCCACATTGTGTTCTTGACATTCAGAGGATTATGTATTAATCCCGTGGCTATGTTTATATAGTGCAGTAATATCATGTGACATGGTAGCATGATATGACTTTGTGTTTTCTTACACATCACGTAGCTATCTTGATATTGTAATTATAAATCAAATGCAGCCTCCCCCCTAAATATCAATTAAGTTGATACTATGGAGGCATGAATCCTCAGATAAAAATGTAAAATCTTCGAACCTTTTCTCAGGTTGTTTTCTAAATAAATTATCTAATGGAATGAATTGCACTTCAAATCGTGGCACTCACTTGGAATAAAATCTGGATATCTGTTCTTGGATGCATTCTCTGGTAGCTGTGCTGATCTGCTGCGGTTATTGCGACGACTCAGTTGCACTTCACCCAACGTCTAAAATAAAACGTTAACTTCCTGAGATTAAGGAGTCTCTCTCAGCTGTCCTCAGCAAATTCAGATTAATTTAGTTTTATCAATCAAAAGGGCGTAAAAAATACTGTGAGCAATGTTTTCTTGGTCATGTAGTGGAAGGCAAGTTATTTGTAAATGTTTAAATTCATTGTCGCTAAATGAACTAAGCTTCATGTATTGTCCTTTCCAAGGAAATATTTTTCAAGAAAATATTTTTCCCACTTGTCAAACTTAGTTTGAGTATCATTCCATTTTTTCCAAATGTCCTCTCTTGTGCAAACATAAAATCTGTATTTGTCGTCCTTGTATAAATACAGAGTCTTTTCTTTACCTTGAACTGTTTCTCTATGCCTGTTTTCTTGGAACCAGTTTCGGTCTTCTTCAGAGCAATCAGCTGTCGACGGAAGTTTGTCATATCGTAGGTAGTCTCGCCAGTCATAGAGGCCGCAAGGATGGCGTCGAAGATGAATTTGTATTGCTCCTGAAAAAATAATTCAGATCAAGTCTTGATTTCCTGACCAATTCGAAAATGATGCCTTTAAGCCAATTTAACAATTTTTAAGTCAATTTAAGTTTTCTCTTAAGCTGTGATAGTGCATCAGAGTTTCTCATCATGTTGAACACGTGAGTTCAGAGCTTGTTTTGCTGAAGAGAAGGTCACTGTTTGTGTGATAGAATATTCCGTCGTAGAAATGTAGGTTTGAGCTACACTGACGTAATTTCATACAGTGTCAGATACACTCATCAGTCTATGGCTCTCTGATAATTCCTTTGCTTCAGTAATGTTATATATGACCATGTTACATATCAAAATGTTTCACATGTTTTCTGTCAAATGTTCTTTTTAACTGAAACTTTTTAACGTAACTGAACTACCTTACCGGAGTTTGTACCATCTTGATGCGTTTTTGTCTCATGCGATGGATGAAGGCAAGAACATTGACTTGTCCCTCCTGTTTCATCTGTTCAAGCATGGACTCAAGGCAGATGTACGTCCCTGTGCGACCAACGCCGGCACTGAAATTGAACCAAAGAAAACACATTTTGAAAACAACAGTCTGTTAAATGGAGGATAATATTTGAATATGTTTCCTCTTTGAATCGGCTGTTTCTTCCTATTTTTGTGTACATAATTCAGATTGCTTATGAAAACTACGTTTGCAGCTAGTGTTTATTTTTTTTCTCGCTGTTGATGAAATTAGCATGTTTTGAGCAATGATTGGTAAGCTTTCATTTTGAAACCCTTTTGAAGACATGCTGTTGTAATCGAACTACATAAGGCTGAGGTTTTGTCTGATGATTGATTTCCGGAAATGGTCTTACCTGCAATGTATAATGGTTCGCCCCTCGTTGTGTTCAGCGTTCACCACTCGCATGAAGTTGAGCAATGGTGCGGGATATTCAGGGGGTTTCATGTCTGGCCAGGTGTTGTAGTGAAACTGCTTCACCGAACGACAGTCATCTTCATTGTCAAACTATATTGGTAGATGAAAAAAAAAGTATGAAATAATTATCAAACTACACGTCATTTGACCGATAAACAAGTTGTATGACAGAATATACTATGAAATGTCGTAGTTTGACCATAAAGATAAACAGTGGAACATACAAATTTACCTGAATGATCTTGAAAAGTCGAATTGTGTGGTCCAAAAATACTCGTTCGTCGGCAATTGCTACAGTTATACCAGAATACGTCGAAGATCCCGTAGTTGGCCAGTACTGCAGACACTTTGCCTAAATTTATGACGCATTAATTAAAAAAATGTCTTTTAACGTTAGTTCTATCTACAATACATTTACTAAGCTGCAGGGTAACTGGTCAAAATTTGGGAATTTTTGTTGTTTAATCACGCAATTGCTCACATTAGGGAATTTCAGATCCTCAAGATTGTGTTCTCACGATGTTTGCATTCAGTCCAATCGGAAATAAATATTCATTAAGTTATATATCATTCCTTAATACCTTTCCGTTTTCCACGGGATTCGTCAGCATCACAATCTTGTCCACGTTCATCTGCCACACCATCCTCCACATGTCATTGAGAGACGCATTGTTAGGTCCTAATGAGATAACATAAAAATTCACTGTGTTTTAATGTTTTTGATGTAGGGGGAATGTGGTTTGCCTATCACATAGTCACAAGGTACAACATCTTACAAATGGTACGTAGGCACTCACCAGTAAATTATTCTACAATAGGGAGACATTGGTCATTGGTAAGACACTTTAGTGTCTCCTTAATTTTTAACTCTAGCATTTTTAGAACAAATTTTAACACCTCAAGTTGCTTAAAACGATTCTTTAGGTCGAACATAGTATATGTTTACGGTAATTGTTATGAAAAGAAAATTTTTAACAAAGTTTACCTTGGCTGGCGATGTACTTGTCCGTCTCCTTGTATCCCTGTTGTCAAAACGCAAAATTGCATCAACTTGCAGAAATTATATTGGATGCCCCCTGTAATCTGACTTTCTGATACAAAAAGCCTGGAGCATTACGAGCTTGCTGATATTCATTGCCGATGGGGTTATTCCAGAATCAATCCAACTCATAGATATTTATTCAACTTACATCTATGTAGCAGGCATTAATGTAGTCCGAATTAGCGTCCTCCTCTAAACGCGTCAAGACAATGCGAGAATGATCATCTGTGTTGGAAAGATCGGTGTATAGTTAGAAACTTGAAAGAAAAACCTCTTAAAGTAATTGAAGAACTGTTATATGAATTGGTTGTTGAAAAACTTCTCAAAGATTGAACATACAGGCGATGACGTTGGCAAATCTGTTCTTCGTCCTGTTTTCTGGCTTCTTTGCCACTGTCCACGAGTGTAACGGACCGTCCGGAAGGGTCTAAAACATAAAATGACAAACTGGATTGAGAACCACGAATCTTGATTTGAATTTTTGACCTGTAAATCCTAGGAATTGAGATCGCTCTCTCTCTATGTTTTTTCCCCTGTAAACCGTACATAATTGATTATATAATACTCTTGACAATTCACTTCAAAAATATATCACCGCGGAATATTCAATATACCATCGTCAAGTTTTACCAACTCTTTAAAATCAGTAAAAACATGTCCAGATTATGTTTATCCAAAAACACAATTAATACGGTACCCAAATCTCTACCAATCGAAACAATACAAACGAAAACTGTACCTTGTAGTCTGCCTCAAATCCCCTTTCCCCTGCAAGTTCCTTCGTTTTTATGTAGTCAGCTAGCTTATCAATGCGAACGGGTGCTGGATTCTTGAAAGGCTTCTGCCTCGGCTCGGGCACAGGTGTAGTTGGTTCCGCAGGTGTAATTGGTTCCGCAGGTGTAGTTGGTTCCGCAGGTGTAGATTGACCCCACACTTCATCACACTCATTGTATGCGTTAGGTTGAGTTACTGCAAAAACATAAAGTAAGCATTGGTTTACAAGTAACCGTGAAGGGAGAACCGCATTTGGATCAATAACCAATTAGATTGTGAGATTGACTTCTTGAAAGACAGCAAACTCTTAACGGGAAGAAGTCTTTAGTTTTTTTTAACTTCAGACTCAGTACAACACAATTTGTCTTGAAAGATTTTGAGAGAAGAATGAGAGGACAATGACAACACGAAGAATCTGGCGAAAGAGAGACAGATTGTAGTTTAGGCTACTTTGTTTTTTAATGTGCGATTGTTATGACATCATTCGTCGACCGTAGACATCAACAAATAGTGTTTGACCTCCGAAAATATTTGGATATAGTGTTAGAATGAAAAACAAAGTAACGAATCAAATATACCTGCCACGTCATCATTTTTCTGTTCTGGTAGTTGGTCCAGTGACAGCATCAATGATCCCCTACCCTCAGATATGTCTTTAGCTTGAGTGGATCTCCTGTTAATTCATTCAATTTCCAAAAATACATTGGGTGAAGTTTTCAACTTGGCACCGTTACTTTCTCTTTTCTATATGGTCGCTGATATTTAACATAAATGGTCGATGATATTTTTATTGTTTTGTTTTTACCTTTTGTAAACAAAGATGGCGGCTATAATAATTATCACCAGTGCCAACACCAAAAACACCATTCCTACAGCAAGTCCTGTGGAATCATTCGGCCGTGATACTGTAAAGAAGATTCAAAACACGAAAGTTACCTTCCATTACAATCTTCGTAACTGAACATTAACAGAAAATTATTTTTACATTACTTAAAATCCTGAATAACCAAAAGTGGCCTTGAGCGGAGAGGTGCGAAACAAATGCTGTTGGTTAAAGTCAAGTCGTATCTGATTATGTTTGAGATATTTATAAATATATTACATTATGTTGCCGGTTCTCTCATGGTACCCAGTTAAATACTTTATGAACATAGCGCTTTTTATATTGAGAATACCTGTCACGGTCAAGGGTTGCGAAAACTTCACCGTTGCTTCCTAAATTAAGCAAAACGAAAAAGTGAAAAAAATAAAACGTTGAAAACCAGTTTTTAGTACATAACTCCACATCATTAGATCTAGATAACGAATAACATTTTTTTTTTAAACATTGAAAACTTTCTCTCTGCATACATTATTCAAATCAGTTTCAATGCATTACATGTTGACCAGTTTGTTATCAGACCCGAATATAAACAAAGTGCTTCCACACTTCATTTTACATCTCTTGTGTTGTTTCTTTCTAAAACTCAGATTCATCTCAAGAGTTTAAAAGCATCCGTCTTTAGATTTTGAGCACTATCAAGAAATGATGAATGTCGTGCTTACCGTTTCGTTTCCCTTGCTGACGGAACCAACCCGAATTTCATACACACTGTTTGTCTGAAGTGGTGCATTGGTATAGTCTCCATAAATCTTGGAGTCTCCGACGACAAATTTGTTTGGGACTTCGTCTTTGTCAAATTCAGCAGCTATGTAGTCATCTGCGGAATCGCTGAAGTGTTGAGAGATCGAAGCTTCCCTTCGAGCCACATCAGAGGGCTTGACCTTTTTCACTTGTACGATGTATGATCTACGAAAGGGAAGAAAAATTGGCATATTTAGACGCCATTAAGCATGACACTTTTAATTCATCATGAAACATCTCTGTCAATGGGAATGTATTGTTTTGGCAGCTTGACAGCAAGAAGATCCTAGTCGGTCATCTTAGGATTATAGGAAACCCTTGTAAAGGCAAAAAAAGTCTCCGGTTTCTGGTATGGGGCTTGCCCCAAATGTGGTGCGTCGACGCGGGTTTTTCACCCTCTACTTTTTTTTCTTCAAAAGTCGGCTGGCGTTGCAGATTAGGCTTCGATCCTCTTAAAACTCTTTGCAGAATCCTCATTGTATGTTTTTCCACAAAGGTCTAGTTTAAATCCTTCTATAAGAAGATTGAAAATTATCTACAACTTACTCTATGTACTTTCCACCAGAGATCAGGGCTGTTAGACCAATTGTTACGGTAGTGTCGGTCGTCTCGCCT
Source organism: Patiria pectinifera (assembly GCA_029964075.1). Lineage (NCBI taxonomy): Eukaryota > Metazoa > Echinodermata > Asteroidea > Valvatida > Asterinidae > Patiria > Patiria pectinifera. The sequence continues at coordinate 1,263,886 of CM057131.1, read as the reverse complement.
TCGAATACCGTCGGTTGAGTTGGTGCTGGTATGTCTATTTAAGAGACACAAAGTTTTATCATACATGATGTATGTGTTAAAAAAAGAGCAAGGGCACTGTTTCTTTTTATAATGCGTACTTTTAATTATGGTAAAAATGTAGAGTTTAGTTAAGTTCGGTATCTTTTGATTAAACACGGAGAAGATTTTATTTAATAGGAAAGTGGCCAACATGATTTTTATCCCCTGGCCGTATACTCAGAAACTTCTAATTTGGTTTGTGAGTTGCACTTAGTAGTCTTATCAAGCCTATTGATTTGGGGGATGACAGGTCAAAGGTCAAGGTCACTATTGCTAAAACAATAGAAATCATCCATTTTGGATTGATGTTTGAAGGCTGCCCATACCACTATTTACTATTTCTGTTACTTTGCTTCCCAGGATTGATATGGCTATAGTGCTATCCACTATAGCCATAGCAATCATGGGAAGCAAATACGATCATGTATACGCTATATCGTATACGCTATATTGCATACGATCTATTTACGCTATATCAACAAGATATTAGGGAGAATTTGGATTCATTGCTAAGTTACAAAAGCACTATTCCATATAGTAGGAAAAATGACACTTACCTTTTGGTGGTTTAGTGTAAACTTGCAAGAGTTGTGGCGCACCCACATTCCACAGGTTTCTAGCTGAAACGATGAATTCGTATTGTGTACTTGGATCGAGATTATCCTGTACAAATGGAGCGCTGGCCGTCTCATTTTCGATGAAAGTGTCCGTTGGAGTGAAATCTGGTTGATAAGGTCTTTCTATTGCCCTGTGTTGTACCTAGTCAAGAATATTAAGTATTTTTGTCGTAAATTATGGCATTATGCATGGTCAATTAATGTAGCACTTGCAAAAGACAATTTTAAAGGTGATCTACCATTTGTTCACTACATATGATCTTGTGCTTGTAGGTACGAGACAATTCAACAGTGAACTCGTTCAATGGTTCAATGATCTGTTGTCATTGTTTTCCTTAAAAAGTGGTCAGCACTCAGAAGATAAATCGTAAAATCTACTCCGTTCGATGTCGATTTATCGATTACAATGTACATGTACTTGTTTAATTTTCAATTTTCATTTTTTCAAATTTGTCAATTTCTCTATTCTATCAATTTTGCCACATACAATATAACCACTTATTGGTCCTTTAGGGTTTAACGGAAGATCCCAATCCAATGTAACTGCCTCTTCAGTTCGATTTGTCCAGCTAAGGTTCTGTAATGGTCCCGGCACTGTAAATGTAAAGAAAAAAATCAGTTACACTCACAAAATACGGGAGTGAGCTCAGTTGCCTCGAATTTTTCATTGGAAAGTCATTCCGACAGCGCATAATCCCGTGAAAGTGACACGCGGACACAAAGCTCAGAGAAGCAGGACAGCATGAATGGTTTTGCTCATGTGAAATAAAACACAAACAGGTATTTACCTCCAACAACTGTCACAGGTATGACTTCGCTCCAAGGACCCTCCCCGATTACCGTCTCCGCTCTCACCTAATAATGTCAATATGTACATTTCATGTTTTTCACTGTGTACATTCTCATTTGATGGTAAATGAATTGTAGCATAGCCTGGACAAAACCTCATATCTGATCCGATTGGTGTCCTCATGCGGACGCAGGGGGAGGGAGGAGTCATAATTACTTTCCACCTTGGCGAAAAACATTCACAGCTCATTTGTTATTAAAGGACATTTGAGCGCCTTTCTGCCGTGTGCAGTGACATGCTGTCTTTCTTTCTTGCACAGACACTTCTAGTGTCCTGATCCGATTGGTGTCCTCATGCGGACGCAGGGGGGGGGGGGAGGAGTCATAATTACTTTCCACCTTGGCGAAAAACATTCACAGCTCATTTGTTATTAAAGGAATTTGAGCGCCATTTCTGCCGTGTGCAGTGACATGGTGTCTTTCTTTCTTGCACAGACACTTCTAGTGTGTGCACATGAATTTAAATAAGTCAGTCACACCTCATACGATACGCCTGCAAACCGGATTGGACCCAATCAGTCCAACTGTACTCAGTTATATAAGTTATCTGCGATTTTGAATTGTCCATGGTTTATTTAGTAATATACACTTTCAAGAAATTACCTGTACGTTGTAAGTTTGGCTCAGTTGAAGGCCATCGATTCTGTATACGACAGTGGTGCCGTCATCTGTCACCTCACGTGTGTCAGCTGTGGATGTCAAGGCAACGTCATAGGATGTAATAATCCCTTGTGGAGGATCAGGTTTCATCCAGCTAGCCGTGATGGAATCTTCACTGACATTCTGGATGGTGACATTCCGAGGAACTGTAGGCTCTGGAAAAGCAAAGGATGTTGGGATTGATACAGGCGTCATGTGAGATTTTGACTTCTTTGAAACGTGGTCTCTTACTTTTTGAATCTCACCCTTACACGTGACATGACCCTTACATATCACTGTCCTAGCTGTATTTTCTGAGCAATGCCAATGAATCCAAAATTTTACACTGGTTCTCCAGCCCAACGGCCTCATGACTTGGGTGTTAAAAATTAAACATGAATTGGCCAACAATTTACTAATATATCAGATCCAATGAAATTTGCATCACATTTCGTATTCGGTGCGAATCAGCGACGGACGGTTGGGGGGGGGGGGTTACGCCATGAAAAATCGTCGCTCCTCCAGGCGCACTCTGCCACAGGAAATTAGGCAAACGAAGAAAATCACAAAACCCAGATTAGCGGTTCTCTAACATAATTGCCTTCTATGCACTTTTTTTTGTTTATTTTGATTATTTTAAACTACTTTCTGCAAGCTATTTTAAAATCATTCTTTTTTTTGCGATTGGCGGGTTATTTCAACGTCCCGTTGAAAGCGTATATCGCCACCCATTGTCTGACCATGACCATGATCTTGGATTTAAAGAGCACCCCTTGGAAAAATTTCCGATTTTTTGGAGGCTGCGTATTCGGTGCAAAATGTGAATCTTTCAACACGAATGGAATTGTAGCATCAAGCCCCCCCCTCCCATGAATGAGAACCCTGGCTACGCAGCTGGTACGAAGGTTAAAGTCACCTTTACTTCAGCCCGCCCTTTAACCAAAACTTACTTGCTTCTGCTGTCCTGACAACCACACTGTTACTGTAGGTCCCCGTCCCGTCAGTGGTGATAGCTGCAACTTGGAAACTATATTCAATATACGGTATCAGCCCAACCAATGAAACAAATGTTTCAGTGGTATCGGATTCAAGCGGTGGTTGCTGTCCAGTTAGCATGTATTGGTATCTGTTGACGAGTGGACCTGGCTGACCTCCACATTTCGGCACGCTCCAGGAGAAACCAAGGCTGCGTTGCATGATGGATGTTGATTTCACTTCTCCTGCGAAAGGCTCCGTGTCTGAAATGGAAATACCAAAGGAAATCATATCCCAAGTTCAGAACTTTGCTGCGGTCGCCTAACATGATCACGGTGGTCTATCATCTGAAACTGAGATGTAACGCAACGAGGGTACCAAAAGAGCTGAACGACTGCTGCCTCGATTTAAATGCTGGGCCAGGAACAATGGGATTATTTTGCTATTCACTTAGAGATCGTGATTTCTTTATTCTTTTCATACATTTTGCGGGTTTGTATTCCAATTTCGACGTTTTGCAATGAAATGTTCCCACATCCAATCACCTTCGAGAGTGACCGTTGTTTCCGCCTTCATAATGTGGATGCAGAAAAAACCCACTTGAGTTAGTCTTCTGCTTTTTATACTTTTTGCTTAAACATTTTGATTATTGACCCAATATTGATAGTGAATATAAAACGCGCTTTTTTTGCAATGTCCAACCATTATAAATATTCTGCCTTAGGTTCATTAGACCTAATTGTATAATTGCTTTCAGTTTAAGGCAGATTCAATCATTCATTTATCTTACTTGAGCATTGACAATTGCTCCCGAAGTATGACGAGTCACAATTAGCGCCATTGCTGCATTCTCCTGTATCCTTACTGCAGGTACCTGTACAGTGACATGTTTGCTTACAGTCAGCTCCATACTTCCCCTCGGCACATTCTAATGAACGAAAAGCAATCAGTAACACTCTGAATTTAGTGTTATTCGTATAGATGATAGTAATGTCCATGACACGACGTGTATAAGGTGTCAGTGACTCATACCGACCTGTCGTACCTGTGTAGACACAGTATCACCCTGCTCTCAAAACATCTTGCAAGGTTCTTTGCAAGAAACAAACACTATGTATGACCAACTCGACAAGATTAGCTGAACTTGCAGATATGAAAGCGTGTGTTAATATTCTCTGGATATTACTTATGGCGGTACTGGTCCATAATTGTTATTTTCCCCCTCACCTTCCATGCAATTTAGTCCAGTGAATCCTGCAGCACACGAACATCCGTAAGGATCAGGAAGACAGAACAAACGACCCCGGCAACCGTCGGCGTGATCACCGCGAACAGAGCATCTATGAACACCATTTTTACCGAAGACATTGCGGCCGCGTGCTGTGAACAATTATAAGTACATGCAATAAATGTTGTCATAAATGCACATAAACGGTTATCGTTATACGTTTACAATTTTTTCCATCTTGTTCGTAAAGCAAACTCACCAAACACTATACTTAACACCATGTATGCATACTTACTTTCATCAAAAATACCAAGTGCTTTGTTTAATAAGGAACGCACGTAAATTAACTACGCCAGCAGATTAAGAGGTTAATCGTTCCAATTTTAGCTATTTCCATTAGGATTCATGATTCGGATCCAATTTGATTCAAGGCATTGCGCCAGTGATGTATACCTGTTTCACATTGTTCTCCACTGAAACCCGGAGCACAGATACAGAATCCAGTCGCGGCATCGCAAACGCCTCCGTTGTAGCACAGACGACAGACATTGAGACAGGGAGATGACTCTGATCCCCACTTTCCCGAAGAACAACCTGTCAACAGAATTTAGACAGTTTAAGAAAATATGGATGAAATAGTAAACGAGATCTGTTACACGGTATCCTGTGGAGACATGGGTATAATAGGGAACAAAAGTCTCCACAGGGCAATTTCTGTAGATGAATACGTCTCCACAAGGTTATCTCGAAATAGATACATGGATTTTACTCAAAAACTTGGAATTTCCAAGGTGCGTTGATCACACATTTTGAAGTATTTTATGTAAGGGATATTAAGTTCGAATTTCAGCCCAGGAAATTAATTCTGGTTAAAATACGAGTATTTTTTAAACTACACTTTCAAACTCGAAAACGTTAGTACACAAGAACAAAGAAATTACTCCAGAAGGATACAATTTCCAGTATGGATGTTCTTTTTTGTTTGTGATGTCTCGCTCTTCAGCCGAAAGTTGCTTGCATTTGCGAGCATTTGCCGTTGATTCTGCATTATTGCAAACGTTTTTCTTTATCTTGCTGTTCTCTACACTGCAAAAACTCTGGTGTTAAATTGCTGACACTGAAGTGGTGTAAAAGTTTGGGTGATTCCCATGGTGTTAAAGTAACACCAATTTATTCAAATGTGCAAGCAGAAACTCGAATAACTTGGTGTAAGTTTAGTGCTGGTGTTAAAAGATAACAAAATGTGCTCATGGTGAAAATCCAGCAATCTGATTGGACGGCATCACCTTTGTGAGTACGAGTATTATGGGATATGACGCGTGATTCGCGCGCGGGTCGGCCGGGCGCAGACGGACGCCATTGTTTGTAAACTATCACTGCAGTTTTTTAAGGTATGTAATCTAGCCTCATCCACCAGAGAGGATGCCCGTGATAGTCCGCGTCACCACCGCCGATCGGCAAACAACTAAGTTGTTGTCCTTCGGGGGGATGAATGGATTCTTAGAAAACGGTAAGCGAATTTTCGACGCGTCTTCATTATGAATAATCTTGGTTTAACAGTCGTACGTATAACGTACGTTAGGCCTAACCTATGCAAGAACGCTAGCCTAATTTTTTTTAGGCGACCGATATAATCCGGCCCTGTTTATCATAGTTTCGATTGAGTCATGCATTAGAGTTTTCCGTTCAAAAATGACCTTTATAACCTAAAGTATACTTCACAAAATTCCAAAGACACTTTTTTGTGTCAATTTGAACAGATTATCTTGTTATTTCAGTGTGGTCAATATTTTGTTCAGACGACTCGTGATTATGGCCCATGGCCATTGCCGTTGAGCACTCATTGAAACAAAATATGATGCAACATGATATATAGGCCTATACACTACATCTGTATCTGTATGCTACTGTATGAAGGGGCCTAGGCTTAGGGCCTATCTTTTATATATTTACTGAAATGTCATCTCTCATATCTGTGAAAGTTTCAAACCAATAAATCAGTATTTACTTCAATGTTATCTTGAATTAAGGGCGACTTTTCGCACTGCCAAAAGTTCCTGAACTCGGTGAACAGCATCATCAAATTTTGCCATCCGGGATCTTTTTACGCCGATTGGGGTCAAGTTCCCAGACATCACTTCCGCTTGCTGAATAAGCGCTGCGATCGGGAACTGACTAGGCCTAATCTATTGCGTATCAGCCCGATTGTACAAAATGTGCATTGAATATTTGTAGTCACGTTTGTCATTGGCAGAGCCAAAATTATTAATTTTAGATTAGAAGAGGGTTGTGTAACTTTTCTTGCCAAAATGTCTTGCAGTTTATTTGACTCTCTAATTTAATTACTTTTGAGGGAAAAATGTTGCAACCTGACACTATTTTCGAAATGGAAAAGGACAATTTTTTTTTGTTTATCGTAAGTACTACCGTAGCTTGAGTAACTCCAGCTGACATGTTCCATATTCATTCACATGTAGCTCTACTGAGTGGAGCGTTGAATTACGGGTACCCCTCCATACCAACGCTCCACCGATTCGTCATACTTTGGGGGCACCATCACAGTAGCATAGTCACAAACCCACGCAAGGACGAAAAGACCCCCAAAAACCGGTAAAGAGATTACAAATGAGAGAGACAGTTATCCTGGATTGATCTATACATTCTTGACATTCCATGAGACCCCTTATATTGTTCCCAAACAGCGAACATTTTGGAAAAAAACAGCAAAATAGTCTGAAAACTTACAGTTCAATGTGTTTGCATGTGCTCCGATCCGCGCCGTACGACAGTATGGGCTTTGAACACACCCAAGGTGGAGCTAGACGTCATTAATTTGTTTAGAACGTGTCGTTTCAGCCATCTCCACCTTGGGTGTGTGTTCAAAGCCCATACTGTCGTACGGCGCAAATCGGAGCACGTATCATTACACGAAGATCGTTGATAAAGCGCGACTTGTTTTTCTTCGCGATCGAGCAACGACGATGACGTCACGTCAGACGCCCTCATTGACAAGCTAATTCAAGAACTGAGCCTCCATGCAAACACATTGAACTGTAAGTTTCAGACTATTTTGCTGTTTTTTTCCAAAATGTTCGCTGTTTGGGAACAATATGGTCTCATGGAATGTCAAGAATGTATAGATCAATCCAGGATAACTGTCTCTCTCATTTGTAATCTCTTTACCGTTTTTTGGGGGTCTTTTTGTCCTCGCGTGGGTTTGTGACTATGCTACTGTGATGGTGCCCCCAAAGTATGGCGAATCGGTGGAGCGTTGGTATGGAGGGGTACCCGTAATTCAACGCTCCACTCAGTAGAGCTAATTCACATGTAGCGCTGGAGGAATGTGGTAGCAAGAGACCCTAAAAAAAACGGCCTCTCCAAAATTTTTCAAATTTCACCTCTTTTATCCCGCCCCAGAGTTCATTTACATACATGTACCTCATACATTCAGCAGTCATTTACGAAGCCTAATGATGGACTTGCAACAGACCACAAAAAAGGTGAAAAATCTTGACGATTTCGGTGGCTTGTCCATAATACGCCAGTTCCAACGGCTGTCTTCCATTTTGTTTTACTAATTATGTAAATGTATGCATCATGTGATTACACTCAACAAAATCTGCACGCGTGATGTATGTGGGTACCACACCGCTTTCAGGCGCCGCAAGTGAGTTCAATTTTTGTCTGGTGCGTTGCAGTGGAGGGCATTCTCGTTGTCCTGCTTTCCGCAACAACGCACCAGACGAAAATTGAACTCAACACTTGCGGTGCCTGAAAGCGGTGTGGTACACACATACATCGCGCGCGCAGATTTGTTTTTGATGTCATCACATGATGCATATATTTACATAATTAGTAAAACAAAATGGAAGACAGCCTTTGGTACTGGCATATTTTTACGGACAATTTCCACTGAAATCGTCAAGATTTTTCACTGTTTTTGGGGGTCTGTTTCAAGTCGATCATTAGGCTTCGTAAATGACTGCTGAATCTATGAGGTATGTAATTGAACTCTGGGGTGGGATAAAAGAGGTGAAATCTGATGTTTTATCGCGCCTTTTTCAGACATCTACTTTGTGTGATTTCATGTTGGAATTAAGATACGCAAACATGTGCAAACGAACATGGAAATCACATGATATGTAGATGTCTGAAAGGGGGGGGGGATAAATTTGCTATCACTATAAAGATGATGAGTATGCTTCTGAAGCGTAAATAAACTACAAAGAAAGCCTAAATGTGAAAATCCAACTATAAAGTTCTACATGTTCGGGTACATGTTCCAATTAAAAGTATGTGGCCTTTATTTACGGAGTAGTCCAGTATTTTTGGCCACATTTATGGGGCTAGGAACCGACCACAGACACCGTCTTTATAGTGCATATCGCGGGCTGCGTCAGACGAGCCAATCACGAGGCCTTAATTGTGATTGGCCCATCTGACGCCGTCTCACGAAATGTTTCTTTTTTTACAGTGAAACAAAAGTTTGGGGACTTCAAAGGTTTTGTAGACAACAAAGATGGGGCCATCATTGACGAAGATGTATTGGAGGATGTAATCACATCCTGCCCAGCAATAGTCCTGATGGTTGTAAAAGATGGCGAGAAGTGGAGTAAGTAATAAATTGTCAATCAAAAACATAACATTTTGCTATACTGGTGTATATGAACTACACGTATCATCTCTTGAAAACTGTTCAAATAATCACCAAATGCCGACTCAGCAGGCGCATAAACCTTTGTGCAGTGCATCTAGTCTTAGTATTTTAAGACTTTGTCTTGTTAGTATTGTCAACATAATAAAAATAGATCCATTACATATGGCCATGGCTACCACTCAATAGTCCGGATCCAAAGGTTTGAAGATTTGTAACAATTTCATCCAAAGCTTCAGTGGTTAGAAAAGTTATTTTTAATTGGGTTCGAGAGTAAATTGAAAATGGCTCAGATAAAGCCTTTGGACCATTGACGGACAGGTCAGCATGTGTAAACAATGGTTTGCCTGAATATTTAGACAAGATGATTGGCATACACTTGTATATCATAATTCTACGTTAATGGGAATGTGGCATTTCTGATAAGAGCTCGGCTGGCCCCCACCTTCAGTTAACACGTTCTCATTCCATGGTAATGTAATGAGCCGGCACCGTAAACCACACTAAATAAAGGGTGTTATACTCCACATATGCCCAATAAGGACCCCCCCCCCCTTGCAGGTTTGTCTTTTATGTTGAGTTTTTTCTTTGTTTGTTATTTGGTTTAGGAGCAGTGTCAGGAACAACAACTGATGACGATGATAGTGTGGATGAGGCTTCATCACCACCAGTGAAGAAACTCAAACGCAGCTTTGAAACTTTGTCCCCAAAAGATGAAGCAACGGTAATTTTTTTTTTATGTGAAATGTATACTGTGGATTTTAAAGGTCGGCCTAATAAATGGGGATGGTTAATTGCTTAGTCATTGTTTGTAATGTTAACATGGCAACAAAAAGGTCACTTTCTTTCACAAAATGTGAAATGACATAGTCCTATTTGCGTATAACAGCATTTCTCAAACCCTCTAATGCGAGACAGTTGATGACAACTTAAATTTGTGCTATATTTTGGAGATAAATCAGTGAAGATCAAGATATTAATGACCTCAGCAAAATCATTAGTTCAGTGCTCATACATGTACATATAGCTTATCTCTTCCAATGGCATCCGTGCACATTTCTCTTTAAATGTATATTTCTAGAAAATTTGTTCCACTTTGTGACACAAATTTACACTGTTGCTTTTAGTTCATAGAAGATTTACTCCAGAGAGTTCCAGGTGGAGAAGCTATCTTGGCAGAATATGATGAGCACAACTACTTGCTGGATAGATCAAGGCGGCTTCTTGTCAACATTATTGCTGCTCACATGATGGAGAAGCATGGGTAAAGAACAATTTGAATGCCTCAACTAATACTTCAATGCCTAAACTACTTCAATGCCTAAACTACTTTTCTTGCCTTTGCTTGTTTCCCTTAGCTTTGGATGTTCATGACTTGAAATCATGACTTTAAAACCCAATTTGTCGAAAAACATTTGACATTTATTTGTTGCTGCTATTAACCCTAAAAGGGGGGGGGGGAGCAGATTCCGCACCCCCCCCCCCATCCCCCTAAGATCTCGGCCATCGAGTGACAAGAAATTTTGAAACTCAGTACATGCATGGAGCAACTCTTCCTAATACCCAAGAAATTTCATGACTATCGGTTAACAGGTTTTGGAATTATGGCTAATTTATTATTCATATGTACGAATGGCAATTCTGCTCTGTGTACAATACGTATTGGAAAATTCAGTTTTCAATGGAAAATTTTTCGCTACGCGGCAACCCGTGGTCTGATTATTATGTTTTTGGTATCGAAAGATGCGCAAAGCTGGAGGTTAAAAAGTAATAACAGCTCGGGTTGCGAAAAAAAAATTATTGCGGAAAATGTTTTTTTGGGAGGGGTTGGATTCCACCACCCTCCCCCTCCCCCCCCCTTCCGGGGCCCTTTTAGGGTTAAGTCTAAGAAGCTCTAATAATGTAACAAAAGTCCTGTATAGTGTACAGATAAGAACTGCAGGAATACAAATAGGATTAAATGCAGTTTGTGCTCTGATAACACATTCCCATACGATATTTGTTCAGGATATGACAAACATGGTGCCACATTTATTACTTCAGTCGGGTGTAGTACCATACTAACATATGAATACTTTAATGGCTCACTCAAAATCTTGGCTTTTATTTTGCAGACGAATTCCACCATCTGCCATCAAGAGGAAATATGCACTTGGCATTGTAAACCTATTCTCGTCATTGAAAGATCCACATACAGCTACTGGTCATGTAAGAACCATGTTTAGCTATGTATTCTACACGTAATTTAGTGATAGCGCGCAGGTTCTCTGCCGGCCTTACTTGCTTTGTAATTTAGGCACTGACGTGTACAAATATGGTTTGTATTCTATTCACGTGGGTTACCAAAACTGACATGCCCAAACCAGAAAACGGCGCAATGCGTGCGCATATATCCGCATGCATATAACTAGCCATGACTTGTTTTTTTTAAACTGTGCGCGTTGTATTTGGCCTACACTTTGAAAATTCAATCCATCAAATTTCATAATGTTCTACAAACACGCACATTAATTCAAAATGTCTGCGCCCAGGTCAGCTTTACTAGCGTCTTCGCACGCGAGAATTAAGAGTTAGCGCTGTAGTAATTTAATATAGCTCTATGAGGTAAACTCATTGATCTGACTTGGAATGACCCTATTCATCTTTCCATGCCAGGGAGGACTGGGATCTTTATGCCACCATGGGGGGAGGGGGTGGGGGGGGGGCCAAGATAGCCCATTGCCCTTGGTTTCCATAGATATGCCACTGCTCATAGACATGCATGGGAACAGACATGTTCTACCGGGTGAGTAAAAAAAAAGGGACCCCAAACAATATATTTCATATTTTAAAAAAATATGTAGCACCAAAAATAATGACTGGAAAGACAATTTCATAAGCTACTTTTAGATGAAAAAAAAGAATATCACCATTTAAACGCATTATGACCCTAAAACCTGTCTCATCCAAAAAAGCAATTTATTGTTTGTTTTAACTGTTTGGAACAACAAAGAAAATGACACAGAATACTTGTTTCAACAACTGTCAACAATTGAGGTAACCCTGGTTAGGCAAACAATATGATTTATGAAATCCACTTCTTCTTTTTTAAAGACGGGCCTTCAAAAGGACTTTGTTGAATGTTTTTAACTTTTAAACTGAAGTTTTATCGCTGGTGATGTTTGAAGACAAATGTGACGATGAGTCTTGAAATTGCATTTTTGTATGAGACAGGTTTTAGGGTCATTGTGTTTAAATGGTGATATTCTTTGAAAGGATTGAGCGATTTCAGTATTTATTTCATCTAAAAGTAGCTTATGAAATTGGCTTTCCAGTCATTATTTTTGGTGCTACATATTTTGTTAAATATGAAATATAAATTTTGGGATTTTGGTTTCGGTTTTTGTTTTACTCACCCTGTAGCTGTGTTTCAGTCAAATGGCACCGAATATAGGCATTCTTTTGCTTTTTTGCTTTTTACATTAGGAAGCATTCTACGATGAGAGGACAAACACAGGTTTCCTTGCAGCAAGGATCAAGAACATCAATCGAACACTACCACAATCAAAGAAGCGGGAGAAGTCAGCATCAAACATGACAGGGGGACCCATGAATCAGAGGTCATATCCTTCAAAGACGGATGATTCGCAGGACCTCCAAGATGATGTAAACTGGCTGAAGCACACTCCAAAAATGTACAGCGGGGAGGGTGAAGTCTTGGAAAGGATGCGGAAAACCTTTCCTCTGCGACGAGACATGGTCACAAAAGCAGAGAATACAGCAGGGAGCATCATTCAGGAATTTCCAAGGTTCCTTAATACACCAGGGCTGGTACGTGAGCAATGCTATAAAACTTTTCATGTTAGACGAGGCGTCATTAAGATATTTGTCGTTCCCCTGCGTCGGAATAAGACGGATGGGGCTATTCGTAACCCCCTCGTCCCCTGTGCTCACGGGCCCCGTTCCACCTGGGTTCCTGCTTGATTGTATAACCAGCCCCCATTACAGTGCTCGAGTGTTTATTGCTTTCCATGCAAGAACGGCTAATAACGGGGGTGCAGGCGGTGCAACGGCAACAATCTTAATGACCCCTCGCCTTACAACTGAGCTCTATTGTACCCACATTGAGGACGTAATTAGGGACAGCACCAAAAACAATATTCCTTCCTATTTTGCACGGGACTGGAACCGTTCTCCAGTGTGCAGAATGGGGAAAAATTGGCCCACCAGCCAGGCAGGAATCCTGTGCTCTTGTTATTTTAAATGTGCATTCAATGGCGCACTGTCAATCAGAAGAGTTCCACTTTATTCATATAATGTGCTCACCAACCATGACCACGCTATTGTTTTGATGCCAAGTAGGAACAGGTGCAGAATGGGACACAAGGGCATGCGGGAAAACAGGAAGATTAAGGTCAATAGGGGGTTCCTTTCAGTTGGAATGAAAAAAAGGTTTTTTGTCTTGTCCCTAACTACCTGTAATTTTTCAAAATTTGTAAATGAACTGATATGGTATGGGGCTGTCCAGGAAGTACAGTATGTATGCATGAAATGCCCACTTTTCAGACCCCCCCCCCTGCCCCTGTACGAATGGCAATATATGCAGTGGTTCCAAATCCCCCCCCCCCGTAAGTATACGCATTCCCATGAATATATACGCACTGTACATGAATGTACATGTACTTTAATTTTATGTACATGTCATTAGAACAAAGAAAGCGTTATGAATATGCGTTAGCTATATTCATGCTTGCTGGCTATTTTTCTTGACTGACTGAAGCTACTTACTGAGCCAACCCAATAAACCCAGCAAGCAAATCTGCTCAACAAACCCTCCCAAGGGATGAATTCAATGAACTAACATTGAACCAACAAATTAACAAACAGCGAGTGAGTGAGCGAGCAAAAAAGCGTCAGCAAATAAGCACCAAATACTACTGCTTCCTGCTTCAATTTTCCTGATATTGATTAACCACCAGAGGTTTCAGTGAATAATGTTTTGAATTTTTCATTTGCATTTGATAAACCTACAAGGTTTGGCCTTGCAAAAGGTAATTTTTCTGTGTCTTTTTCATGTAGTTAGAGCAAGATTTTGCCCTGATGTTTCCACAAAGGCACACTAGATTCTTGGAGAAGTGGCCAAAAATACAGGCGAAAATATTGGTGCTTGCAAGAGAGATGACAACTGCAAAGAACAACGTTGCTTCCGAGTTGATTACCTCAGCAGAGGGTGGAAACAAACATGGAGGTATGGCTGAACACGTACATTGATTCTCTAAAATGCCTAGAGGTAACCTGGCCTCCAAACTTTTGTTTCCGTTACTATATTTGTAAACCTTATTTTGTCGGTTCAGCTAGTGCATGATGCATACATGTACTATCTGTAATAGGCTGAATGAAAACCGACCCAGAAAGATTATTTTGGGTGCAATAAGTATGGCTCAGGAACTTTTTTTTTCCCGGATAGACAATAATCACAGAGTTAAAACTTTATTGGGTCAGCTTTGAAGCATTGCTGATCCAACAAAGAATCCATAGAATCAGTTTAAAATGTTATTTAATTCAGACTGCTGTTGAAGGATAACTTTCAGTATCACCAAGTATCAAGTCCCTGGCAATTGATTTCAGATATAACGCTCGGGTTTCATAGGCATATGCACTTTTAAACAAAGCATCATGTTATGTCATAGGTCTGTTGATATTATAGTGGCTAATTGATTGCTTCATTGTAATATTAAAAGGTTGAACGATATAATTACTGTCAAAATCGGCAACTAGTAATTTACAAATGGTGCAGTTTTTATTGACTTGTACAGTTTGCGTTGTTTCCATCGGCTACCTGAATTGAAATCAACTTAGCCATCACAAATTTTAAATCCAGCCTCAATTTTAGTTTTTTTGACGTTTAAGTTACGCACCTTCGATCCATGTGAAAGACTGCCCTTGGTCTCCGCCCCTGGGATTTGTGATTTAACTTGTGCTTGACTGCATTATGATTGTCTGCACCAACTCCTCTCTGTTTGTGTCAATTTGCGCTACCAGCATGCTACTATAATCCTGAGACATGTTTATTGATATTTTTTTTGCAGGATGGGATGCCTCTTCAGCAAAAACATTCTTGCTCCTCTGTCTTCTGCCGCCGTCGGGTCAGGGCCGAGCTGGAGTCGCAAAGATATCTGTGCATTCAGCAATTGACCTGCTTGTTCAGTTTACAAAGGTACAAGTGCATGTCATTAAAAAAAGAATTAATTGTGTATATAATGAATATGCACTCTCAGATTGTTGGGAAGGCTTACAATATTTGTGACTCCAAAATAAGGGCAACACCTTATTTTCTCAGGATGATTTCACTTTTGTCACCAAACTTGGACATGTTTCTGTAAGTAGGAACGAAAATGCTATTGGCAACAAAAGGCTGATGTGCTCACTTTTGTCACCCACCTAGTCACCTTGCAAAATGAGCAGGTATAAATTATAATGCACATAAGGTCATGGAGCTATCCTTTTTATAGTTCCAGGATAAGGCCAAACAAAACAAATTGTGTGTTTATATTATGGTAACCCGACCTTCCTGGAATTTTGAGGATTCACATGTTGGGCGAAAATGCATATACAGTTGATGGTCCCATAAAGTAAGATTGTATTAAATTTTATTTCCTTACAGACTGGAACAAGTGTTGAAGAATTCCTGAAAAATGGAAAGGAAACGAAAATGCAACCCTTCCTAATGGCCACAGGTATGTCACGGCGGGAGATAAACCACTACTATGTAGTCATTGACCACACAGCCCTACCCTGTCCTGCTCATGATATAGAGGGTGCCATTGATTCATTATTCAAGGCCCATTATGTCTTTGGTCTTGAGTATGCTCGCCCACTGCAGAACTTCTGGACTTTTGTACAGACCACGCTCTATGGTATAGATGTTGGAACCACACATGAATCTCCTCGAGTGAGAGAGCTGCGATCTAAGTTACAGGAGTAGTCTCAAGAACCACGTGTGACTCATCAACAATGAATTGTTCCGTATGCGGATATGTAACTGGACGAATTTCTTCATTGGTTCAACACCTAAGGCTGAGGCATGGCTTGTGCGATCATGGAAAACTGGTATTAAAGTGTGGACAAGGAGTTTGCGCCAGGACTTTTAATTCAATCAGTGGACTCCGACGGCATTTAATGTCCAAGCATTCAGACAATTTAATACTTGAACAAAATCCTGCAGTGGAAGAACCCAACAATGTTCTAAATGAAACTGTATCATCAGACGATGAAGATCAAGGTGAAGATGAACTGATTCACATTAATCAAGGGGAAGAAGAAGAAGCTCACAACATACTTAGTCCAGATGGTCTTCAAACGGAGGCAGCTGCTTTTATTGGTAAATTGGCTTCGAATTCTGCAGTTCCTCAGAGGTGTCTCAATGACGTTGTACACTCTGCAAACATGTTAATCGGTGATATTATACAAAGTGCATCTACAGCTGTAACATCTGCATTTGTAAAGCATGAATTACCAACAAATTCCGCTGCCTATGAGGAAATTCAGAATTACCTTAGCCTTCTTGAAAAACCGTTTGAAAATCTTAATACTGAGTACAAACGTCTAAAGTATTGCACCACCAATGGAATGGTAGAGCCCACTGAGATAAAATTGGGGGTGCATTATGAAAGTAAACTGAACAAATCAACAAAACAGCTTGAACAGGTGGCAGTTGATGATAATTTCATTTATATTCCCCTCCTCAGTACATTGGAGCTTTTCATGCGACACCCTGAGGTATTGTATCATGTAACCCATGATCATATAAGTTCTGACAATGTTCTTCGTGATTATTGTGATGGACAGCTGTTTCAAGAAAACCCACTGTTTAGAGAAGACCGTAATGCACTACAAGTGCACTGTTTTTATGATGACTTTCAGACAGTAAACCCTTTGGGTTCAAAAACAACTATCCACAAGATAGGTGCATTTTACTATGTACTAAAGAATCTGCCTCCTAAATACAATTCCTCTTTGAGGAATATTCACCTTCTTGCTCTTTGCTACACGGAAGATGTAAAAAAATATGGGTTTGATAGCATACTGACGCACATAGTCAAAGACTTCAACAGTTTAGCATTGAGAGGTGTTCAGCTCCCAGACGGAACAATGAAAAAGGGGGCATTAACACAAATAAGTGCTGATAACCTTGGAGCTCATAGTTTGTTTGGCTTTGTTGAAAGTTTTATGGCGGGTTATTTCTGTCGTATCTGTCTCACAACAAAAGAAAATTGTCAGCACATGTTCAGAGAAGACAGAGGAATTGAAATGCGAACGAAGGAGTCTTATGACCGCCATGTCCAAGAAGTTGAAGAACACGCAAATGTTGTTCATGTATGTGGAGTTAAGAGGGGCTCAGTGCTAAATGAGTCCATGTTCTTTCATGTGTTATCAAATTTTTCCCTGGATGTGATGCACGACTTGCTTGAAGGAGTTGTGCAGTATGAAATGAAGTTGGTACTCCGGCATTTTGTCTATGAAAAGGAGCCCCCTTTGTTATCTGAGGATAATTTGAACCAGCGAGTAAGTAGCCATGGTTTTGGCCATACGGAGAAAAGAGACAAACCATCATATGTTAAAGTAAACTCTGCATCTAATGATGTAGGTCAGAAGGCAATGCAGTCATGGTGTCTAATTAGACACCTTCCATTCATCGTTGGGCATGACATAGAGGAAGGTAACATTTATTGGGACCTGTTACTGAAGTTGTTAGACTGTATGGATATTATATTTTCACCCCAGTTAACGCCAGGTATGATTGCTCAACTCCGCATTCTAATTGAGGACCATCATAATCATTTTCGAGCTGCATTCCCAAATGTGAGACTGTTGCCAAAACACCACTTTATGGTCCACTACCCTACTTGTCTGCAAAAAGTAGGTCCCCTCCTCAACGTGTGGTGTATGAGGTATGAGGCAAAACATGACTATTTTTGTCGAGTAGCCGATACGGTTCGCAATTACAAGAACATATGTAAAAGTGTTGCTAAACGTCACCAGATAACACAGATCTATCAGATACAATCAAAGTCATCTCTACAGGAACAAGAAATTGGCCCTGGAACTTCAATCGTTGTGTCGGATTTGGATGATGGTTGTGTTGATCCCACCCAAGAAAAAATAACAGGGGCAGAACTCGATACTGAGGTGTATGAGGCAAATTGGGTCAAAATCTGTGGGACATTGTATCAACCATCGCTTCTTGTTTGCTATGATGTCAACGAATTGCCAGTGTTTGGTCAAATACAGCATGTTTTAGTATACAGAGGTGTGGTATATTTCGTCTTGCAGGTTTGGGACACAATTTTTTACAGCAGCCATTACCATGCATTTGCAGTTGATGTTACACACCCAGAGTCGTTTGTTGTTAAGACTCAGAGTGAACTTGTCGACTTTAGACCACTTGATATTCTGAGCAATTTGTCAGGAGTTGACAGTTGTAAATATGTGGCTCCAAGATATGTTTTGTTTAAGTAGGGATGCTTTTGATATTCAGTGATAGCTACGGCCAAACAAAATAAATGGTGTTTACAGTAACAGCCTGAAAAAAATTCAGGTAGGCAGGTAGAGAAATTGTTATATTTTGGCAGTTTTTTTTTCCTTCCCAGTTTATGCATTTGCAATTCCTGTGCAATGTTTGAGACTCATTAACCACATACGTGTACTAATTTTTTTGCAAAACAGTTTGAGGACAGTAATTTGGCCTCAAATTCCATGTAGGTCAGGTTACTGTAAACACACAATGTTTTTTTTTTTGCCTGGAGAAAGTCACAAACCCACTATTGTTAGTGTAATTTGGGGAAAAGATGTCACACAGTTTATATTTAACAGTAAAATGGGCAAATTTGATCCAAGATACTACATGCATCTTGGGCAAAGACTGTACAGTAGTAATGTTATATGGCTCCATGAATAACCCTATGTACATGTACTGATGATGTCACACGATATTTAGCACAGTGCATTGCGGGATTTAGCTATAGAAAACATGTAGTATTGTGTATTTTTGGTTTGTGCAACGAAAGCTATTGAAAATGTGATATAATCTTGTCATAATTAATGTAAACTGTATTTCAGGATGATAATTCTTAAAAATAACAGAGAATTTATATGTATACCATATGCAACACTAGTAACGATGGCCGGGCAGTAGCATGCGTGGCTGCACTGTGTACAGCATGCAACAACTAACTTGCTACGGCAGGAAGTTTCGGGGAAACACGTTGAGCTGTATAGCTTCAAGTATGAGCGGTACAACCAGGACAACATCGGTAAATGTTTTAAACCACATAAATACATCAAAACAGAAAGTTTATCCACGGAATTAACACAAAAAAGACATCACGTTCTGTGAATCTCCATCAATTTTTGTTTGGCACCAGTGACCGGGTTGATTTTGGACAGAGTTGATTCAAAACGGTCTCCTATCAAGTTGGTTCGAGTCAACTCAGTCCTAGGTCAACTCGGTCCCATGTCAACTCAGTCCCAATCAACTCGGTCCCAAATCAACTCAATGGGGAAAAGTGCTAAAGCAAGGCACTTAGGGCAAAAATCAAATTGCACCATGTTAGGGGCTGTGCCGTGTCAGGGCACATCAGCAATACACTGTTAAAATGGTTACGACTCACACTGCTGACGTCGCACATTGCCAAGGGCACGCGTTCCACATAAACCTGGCCTTATACATAGCGATATAGCATGGTGCCCACTTTTTAATTTTTTATTTGTTGCAAAGTAAAATCCAGTATTTAACGATGCTGTTATTTTATGCGCACCATGCTATCGCTAAGTAAGGCCAGGATTGTGTGGAATGCATGACCTCGGCAAGGCGTGACCTCATCAGCGTTGTATGGCGTAACCACTTTAACAGTGTATTGTTGATGTACCCTTACATGGCCCGACCCCTAACATATCACAATTTCATTTTCGCCCCTAGTGCCTTGCCGGGGCATTATTTTATTTTTTCACTTACAGTTGACCTGGGGCCGAGTTGACTTGGGACTGAGTTGACGCAAACCGACTTGGTATGGAACCGAGTTGACTCGAAACCCGTCTTTGCGTTTCGAGTCAACTCAGTCCAAAGTCAACTTCGTCACAAGTGCCAAGCAAAAATAGATGGGGGGAAAAATGTGTTTTCTGTGGTTAACCTTTCCGTTTTGATGTATTGATTTGGTTTAACCATTTATCAAGGGTGTTCCGGTTGTACCGCTCGTACTTGAAGCTATATGTACAGCGTAGCGTGTTTACTGCTACTTCCTGCCGTAGCAAGTTAGTCGTTGCATGCTGTTCACAGTGCAGCCATGCATGCTACTGCGCGATATATATGACTAGTGTTGTGCATACCTAATTCTCTGTTATTTTAAGAATCATCGACCTGGAATACAGTTTACATTAATTAAGACAAGAATTTATCACATTTTAGGGTAATTTTCGATGGCTTTTGATGGCGCAACGGCAAATTAAAATAATTTCCACCAAAAATACACAAAACTACTTGTTTTCTATAGCGAGTGCGGTGCAGTGAACCCACTCAATCCCACAATGCACTTCGGTAAACATTTGTGTGATTTCATGAGTACATCGGGTTATTGCGTCATTCGTGTATCTTGTATCACATTACATGCTAATGTAATCATATCTCTTTGAAAATTGTAGATGTACAAAGTGATGCCTGCTGGGTGCATCCATGTGTGTTCACATACCGCAAAAACTCCAAATTGTGTATGGTTTTTCAGCTATTTGCATAATATCTGCTTTTTTATGCTTTACATGCAGGTGCGTAATTGAAGCTGATATGCCCACACCGATTGCATGATCAGCAAATGAGCGTTGTATTTTGATGAACGCTCCAGTGATTTTTACCTTGACATGTGTTTAACCGCCATTACGCAAGTTGTGTGCGTATGTTTTACTTGTGCATTGCATTTAGAGTACACTTTCAAAATTCAATCCATCTAATTTCATAATGTTCTACGAACAAACACATAATTCAAAATGTCTGCATGCAGAGTGGCTTCAAATTAATCTTCGCGGTAAGAATGAGGAGTTAGCCCTATGGTAATTAATGTAGCTTTAAAGCTAAAGAGAAAGATTACAAAAAAGTGAAATGGACAACCACATTTCATTTTGGAAGTTACTGTAATAGGAGTGGATTTGATTATGAACCTTCTTATGACTACAAGTTCCATGCATTGTTACCAGATGTTACAGTGAATTGTCAATGCTGTTCTTGAAGTTAGAAAATGTTGATTAACAAACATATACGAGGCAACGAAATATGCTAGAACACTGAAGTTACTGTAAGAGGAGTGGATTTGGTTATGAATTTTCTTATATGACTACAAGTTCCATGCATTGTTACTAGATGTTACAGTGAATTGTCAATGCTGTTCTTGAAGTTACACAATGTTGATTAACAAATACTATGAATTGTCATGTTAAAGAAATGTTGTATTTGATAACAGTGAAATGAATAAAGTTATTTGGAATTTCATTGTTGAAACGAACACAATCAAGTGTATCATTGCTTTAATTTTGGGAAATTAACCTATACCATCTGTTCACATGAGATACTGAAGTACTTTCTATACATTAAATTTAACTAGAACCACAGCTATCATCTTACTTCTGACTCCAGAATGCATCTTACTTTAAAATTCACATAAACACCATTTATCTCTGGTGTCAAAAAATACACCAAACCGATGTCAAATTAGTCAAAAAGTGGTGTTAATGTACACCATGGATTGCTTCCATTATTATGGTAGGGAGAACAGATTTAACACCTAGAGAGAATACTTTTAACACCGGGTATACTTCAAAGTAACACCAATTTCTGGTGTATACAATTACACCACGTCTGGTGTTGGGATATACTAACACCAACTTTGGTGTTAATTGATGCTCTTGGTGTTGTCCTATATAGATACCGGGAAAGAATAAAATTTGACACCAGTGGTGTTAATTTTAACACTCCAGTTTTTGCAGTGTAGGGATACCTTTAACATGCAGCTTATTGAATTAGTACGAACCTCGCACAATAAGTCTCATAGTGCCATGCAGTTGTTGATCCTCCTGGCCAGATACGAAGCAGCTGTAGACTCCTCCATTTCTCACAGCAACATTATCGATAGTCACATTGAGCTGGTCATCCCAAGATGTGATGACGTTACTTCCATTATGCCGCCATTTGTAGTTGGTGTTCTGTGCATGTACATTTCGCATCTCAAGTCGAACTGTATCCCCGACACTAGCTACCTGCGTTCGCTGAACTGGACGGATATGGACGGTGGTTTCTAAATTGGCACAAACCGTGAGAGGCAATGTAAAGAGGATTTAATTTGGGTAGAAACCGTGAGTATCAAGATGTGCAGTTACGCCCTGGCAGTTAACGATGGTCATAAGGACGACGACGACGAACAGATAGCAGTGTTTATCCATAGAAAACTCGGAACACGCTCCCACTGTTCTCTCAAGGAGGCCCCTTTCAATGGCGAAAGCATTATGTAAGCTTTTGTACAAAGTAACAAATTATCCAAACAATATGGTACAATGCATTCGCTTTGATTGACGGGGGCCTCCTTGAGTGTACAGTGATATGTGGTCGGAATGATCTATGGACTAATAAGGCGTACAAAGTGATTACCATCTTTAGGCAAGATTACGGTCAGTATCTTCGTGTTCGTCCTGCCCGGTCTACTCGCCTCGCAGTAGAAGACACCCGTTCTGTCGATCCCACCCTCTTCGGGTAGGTTGAGCTGTCTGACCTGACATCCCAGCAGTGGATCTTGTAGCTGATTCGACCCCGACGGAAGGGCATTGCTCCCTCCTGTTGTCACTTGTCGACCGAATGAGACATCAGCGGAGATATCGTTGGGACCTTTGTAAGCTGCAATAACTGATATGTTGTCTCCAGTTTGGCCGAGTAGAGCAGGATTGGCGACGAGAGTAAAGTCCACCTCCCCACCTGTTTGATAATTGAAACAAGGTGTCCTCGATGGCAGAACAAATCATAAATAGTCGTACATGTACATGTACAAGCAAACATACAAGATACAATTCCTTCGGCTTTTACGGATGGTATCAAAATCATTAATATTTATCACTGTAAAATCGTATTTTCTGATATCACGTGACATCATTAAACTAAATCTGGATGTTTTACAAAATGTCCAAATCCAATCAGGTGTTTAGGTTGATACAGGAAGAAATTCGGGAGGGGTTAAGTTAGGTACATAGAAGTAAATGGTAACATACTAAAAATGCTTCGACTGGTTCATAACATTGTACGTGACTGATAAATCCCCATTCCGAAACTTACCCCCTCCTTCAGCCACGTATTCTCCAATCTCGACCTCACGCATGTGAAGGAATTTTTCTGTACCCGGTAGATCCACGCTGACGTAACGGCCAGTGACCACTGGGTCCGCAGTTATCTCAATCCTTCGCGAGGTATCGACTTCTTGCTGCGTGACTGTTCCTATCACTCTGTTCGATAGGTGGTTTAGATTGAAGCCAGCTCGAATTACGGCACCCGTCAAACGGCTAACTGTGACGTTGGAAGCATATTAAAGGCATATACATGTAGTTTGATTTTAGTTCGTTTTAAAACTTAAATGTGTTGAGTCTAACCAATCGCCGATTGGACTGATGGGGTGGGGGATTATACCCAACAAAGGCCTAAACACAAACCGTTTGAAAGTCGTAAGTCATTGCATTGCCCCCTGAAACTGAATAAAAAAGAAAGGCAGTATTCTTGAAACTGTTTCTTTACACTTTTGTTTTCCTTGTGATACACACTTGAGGGAGAGAATAGACATATAGGCCTAGGTTTACCCATTGAAAAAGAAACTATGCATGAGGAAGCCCTGGAGTCGAGTTTGTGTAAACGTACGGGGAAGAGTGAGCTACGTGACAGCAACGAAATGGGTAGGGCCTACCGATCCTATAGTAATCAGGTAAAGAAAAGGTCCGCTTTTTAAATTAAGGAATTTGCCCAGGATTTGGACTCACTGCTTTTCATTTGAAAAGTTCAGCTACTGCAATTGCTTGAAAACCTGTAAAACTATCTATAAACAAAATTGTATTCAATTTTGATAAGCTCAATGAACAACATTTGCACTTAACGGCAATATTACCGAAGTCGTTGGTGTTAACTATGGTGATAGTTCTCAAGCAGTAGATATCTTCCAAGTCCAATCGCCACCACGGATTTGTCTTGTGTTCCGCTGTGTCAAAAGCTGTGGATTATGTTATTCCGATTATTTATTGCATTTCATTATGCCCAATACAGTTTAAAAACTGGTTTCCCATTTGAGTCCTGCATACATTACAAATTATTACATAATGTTCAGTAAAGTAAAACTCACTGGTGAAATATGCGACGAACATTATTATTTTACAAGTATTTCAAAAGTGTTACAGAGGTAAAACTCTATACACATTTGGAACATTCAAAAATAAGGCATGCATTACTGATCACGGGTTGTGCGAAGACTTCACAAAAATCCTTTGGGAAAAAACACGGGGAAATTCCTTATCCGGCTCCAAATTAATACCGTATTAACCACTGAGTATATGACTCCGGAGGGCAGCGCATTTTGAGCAGTACACCACCAACTGACGGCTTTGCGTAGTTTTGATTTGAATGTATACCTCAGGAATCTATAGTTCTCAGTTCAAGCAAAGTATTTCATATATTCGCACCACTCACAGCGAAACTTGTGGCATAGCAGTCCTTTTTCGCGAAAGGGACTCTCAATATCTTGTTAGTTGGTTGTCTTGTTTCAACAATCTATGTAAACAGTGTGAAAAATTCGTCATGTACAGAGGAGTCATTTTGTTAAGACTTTAAAAAAAAGAATATCTTTTTTTTTAAAACTCTTTTCGAAAATGTCTAGCAATGTCTTAGTCTAGCAAACATATCCGCTGAAGGGGTGATGGAGGTACATTGAGAATAGTCCGTTCGGCTCTTTTCAGACATTGTTGAGAACTTTGTTGTGAGATATGTACCTTCCTCCCCATTCAGTACAACAGTACTCTAAAGTTGGCATAATGTTTTGCCAAAGACTGCTTGTCTCCAAAAACAATTATATGAATCCCAGATTTCGTATAATATCCCTAAAACTTGACTCAGGCCTATGTGCGTGGATACCTACATTTCAAATGGTTTACTTCGTGATGCCATTTGCCGCCCCTGTTTCAAGTAGACCTATAATTATCTGCAAACATTTAGCTGTAGTTTTTTTTTTAGCAATAAGTAATAAATAATAAGTCGATACAAATCCGTCTGCTGTGATCAGCCGTGTTTCGCGAAGTCTCCTGCGTGGTGTGAACCGATTTCCTGACCGGTAACAGACGCAAAAGTAAACATAGCACCCTCTATACGGCTGTTTACGCGTGATGGAAAAACTGAATAAAAATATTTGCACTATTTTGATGAAGTTTGATTGTTAGTTCGTTAAACAGTGACACTTCCTGCGCCTGACAGTGTAAAATAAATTTTATTGCAATCAGTTCTAGGTCAGGCTATTTTGTGTAAAGCGACCATAATATTTCGCTTGTTTGTGTACTGCATGAATACAGGTAACGGTGGTGAATGTTTCGAATAAAAACAATAGGTTCCTCTCACCGTACAGTATCTATATATCGCAAATCCAAGGAAATTGTTGCGATAGAAAACAATCATACATTTAGAGCTTTTTCGCCAATGTATTTTAGCTTTTCCATTATGCTAAACAATACAAGCTACACTAGTTACACAGAACGAATGTAAAGCTATTCACACCTACGCATATCCATTCTGATTAAGTTTGTAAACAAATGATTGTAGCAAATCAAATGGAATCGAATTCAACAAAAAAAATGTATTAACTTACCCGTATGCGTAATTGTTGAGAGAAGTCCATCCACAGCGTTCCCTGCCACGAAAGTTTTGCCATTTTTATCTGGACTAGTTGAGCTCTGAGTGGCCGGTTTCCCAACCACATTCAAGGATAGCACTGTGGGTTCAAATATAGGACAAGAATGAAATGAGCGAGTAGCTGGGTGAGTAGGTGATAGGCGGAACCTTCACCCCCCTCCCCAAAAAACCCTTCATAAATACGTTGGTGACTTGAGCTTTATTCGACTTTTTACTTTTTCTTAACATTGTTGGATTGGATATATATATAGTATTACCTATGAAACAAAGTGAGCGAAGAAAATTTGCGGGAGTCGCCGGATGCATTAGAAATATACACAGCTCGATTCGTGGCTTAATGGGTATTTTTTTTGGCTTTGCTCATGTAGATGCTTTTTAATTTAATGTAACAATCCTTAAAGCATCTATTCATCACGAGCGTATAATATCAATGCCAGTTATAATGTCAAGTCATTCAGTAAAGTATGAACAAAAATTACAATGATCCCTAAAAAAATCATCTTGAACCAAATGCATGTGTCATGATTATAGAGTCAGAGTGCGCATATTTGCAGGGAGAACATTTTAAAGCGGCAGATAACATTTGTGAAATTACTGTAGAAAATTATCGAAGTATTCTGAACACTTGATCAGTGGTTCAAACTCTCAATGTAGAATTGGATTTGAAAGGGGCACCTTATGATCATAACATTATCGAGTGCATGACAGGTATTGTGCAAGAAACATATAACAGGAAAGAGAAAATATAATCTACGTTCACGTAGTCACAGATAACATATTGTATTTGAAACGATGGATTTTTAAAACAGAAAAATGATCTTAAAGAGAAAATCAACTTTTAGCTTGCTTTATACATGTACCTCCATTGAGAAGACAGACGTCCATCGAGAGCAGCAGCACACCGATACGATTCCACCGTAAAACCGACGCCATTGTTAGGCCTACTCATATAGGCCTACACGAAGTTCTGTTATTTCAACGTTCTACCACCGAGCCCGATGAACAACCTCTGTTTCCCCTCAAGCGTGGCGTAGCTGAATACTGTTTTCAAAGCCTTTTCAAAAAAATGTTTCGTATGCAAGTTCACATCAAGGGGAGCCTGGATCGTGCTGCTGCGGCTCACATACTGCCTCACGTTCAAAGCGACTGTGTATTTATTGTGTGGAGTTCCATAGCGTGGACAGCAAATAATGCCTCAATTACTTCCTGGTGGACCGAGCACAGTTAGTTCCTTCTATCGAAACATCTCATTAAAATATGAGAATCACCAAAACCATAGATTGTCAAAGAATGAATAAATGAGCGAAAATTTGACAGGAATCCAAATTACATGGTGCTTGTCTAGTGTTTTAACAAACAATACAAGCACGTTACAGTCAACTAATTAGTATTTTGTTTCGTACCCTTAGTTTTGAAGGCCTGAAAATCGCGTATACATGCCAATCGCAAGGAAGTCTCGTTGTTGCGGGTTATACAGTAAAATACGTGCAAGTTGAAGTAAATATGTGAAAAAATCTTCTCAACATAAAATAAAAATAGTTCTTTATAATATTTTACCTCCTTCTACCTTTTAATGTTTTAAATGTAAATCTGCCCACAATTAAGCCTTCTGACTGTCATGTGAGATTGATAAAAACCAATTAATAGTAATAATTATAACGGAAGCGATAAGTTGAAACCTGGTGCGTTTCAGAATCCATTTGGTCTTTGAAGAGTTTATTACACAGAGCATCCACGTATCATTTTCATTATTGGGAAATTAAAAGTCAAATATTGAATAACATTTTGCAATTTATCAGAAACTGAAATTGACAAAGGGGCATTAAAAAAGTGATGGACTTCAGTAAACAGTGATCATAAGTTTATTTGACATTTTGCGACCGAGAGACGTAAATGTTGACATTTGCACGTGAATGAGACACAATGAACTTTGTCCTGCACTGCCAACCCCGCACTTAAAAAAACCCACTCATGATCAATTACATAGTATCTATAACAATATACACACATGTATCAAGGAAGGGGAATTCACAGTTCGACCCACGTGTGTTATATCCATGTAGAGTTGGCTAACGACATTATTTAATTACAAACCAAAACTAAAAGTGATCTTAACCCTGTACAAGTAAGCAAACGCCGAGTCATGGTTGTTTCTGCTCGGAAGTAAACCTAGTTGAGACAAGTCTTCAACATCCTTTTGGAATCGTTCCAATTGTAAACACAGTGTTTCCCCGCAGAATTTACAATTATTGTCCTGATTCTGTGGTTTTGGGGTTAGTATTCGGTTTTATAATTTTTTTGTTATCTTCATATTCATGTACAATACAAATCACATTTATAACAATAAATTAACATTGCAATCTGTTTAAATTAAATGTGTCTCTTCTTTTAATTTAAGTCGTAATATCATTGTTACTGACAACGTGTAATTTCATCAACTCATTAATGGCCGGATAAAAAGCTCACATTTTTGGCACTATATTCATAAACTGATGCATTTTTGGGTGGTTTTGCTTGGTCATGATTCTTTTCTTCAATTACGACTTTTTTGTAAGGAAAAAAATGTTGCAATATATTTTATGATTTTTTTTTACCGCACAAAGAGAATCAACGCTCGTTATATTTCGAACAAGGAAATATAGCTGTATATTGTACTTTTGACTGGGGACTGCCGTTATTATATCTTATATTGTTTAACTTGATTTACTGGCACTTACATTTACATGTCATAAACTGATGCATTTCTTTGTGGTATTGCCGTATCATGATTCATTTCTGCAATGAGGTTTTGGGTAAAGGAAAAGTCATTGCGTGTATTTTTTAGGACCATTTTTTTCTTCACAAAGGGAAGCAACGCTATAGTTTTACATCGAATCAGGAAGAATGGCTGTATATTTTATTTATCTTTTATTTGTAACTTGATAGGTAATCTGGATTGCCCATTAACTTCAACTTAGTTAAAGACGACATGTCTCAGCCTTGGTTTTAGATTACAATTGTGCCGATTTCTAGAATGAGAGGTGTCCTTTTTGGATACAATTTTTTACGCTTCCGTCATTAAAACTGCGATATCATTTTCGGGCATGGAGTGTGATAAAATGAGCTAGCAGAACAGTTCTACCAAATGTTTTGCTTAACACATTACCATGTTTTATTTCTCGCTCTGAGTACATATTGAAAATTCCTGTATGCCGATGAATTAAATGCTATACAGCCATTATAATTAAAATCAACAGCAAACGAATGAAATCATGTATTTAATCAATAGACTGTGTATCCAGTGCAGTACTATGAATCTAAATACCCATAGTCCGACAAAATAAGAAGTGAGGAAGGTATAAATACGTGTGTAGTTATAACTAGTTCGTTATTTACATGTCATTTTGAAGATAAATAAAAATTCAGTATACTGGAAAACAATTGAATGTAACTATTTATATACAAAAAGGCTATACTTGTGTTTATCCAGTGTAATATTTAATTCATACCCAAAATCAGACAAAATAAGAAGAAGTGGGTTAGTTATAAACTACATGAGGTAGTTTATAAAGCCACTATTATAAGCTATTTCCATAAGAACTCAAAGCTGATATCTCGCAAAAGCTACTTCTTCTTATAGCTGCCACGGTATACTTACAATAAGCCTATGAAGCAATATAAATGTACAAATATATCCAGGGATGTTGGTGTCGAGTCCATTTCAAGCCCAGTCACGAGTAAATCACAAGTCCAGTTACAAGTAAATCCCAAGTCCAGTTACAAATAAATTAAATGTGCAAGTAAATCACAAGTCCAATCACAAGTAAATCACAAGTCCAATCACAAGTCCAGTCACAAGTAAAATCACAAGTCCAGTCACAAGTAAAATCACAAGTCCAGTTACAAGTTATAGTGGATGCACAATAACGAAGGAATGTCTTTGTCAAAGCTCAGTTGGATAGTTTGTAACTTGAATTGGGAGTAGACGACTTGTGATGGACTCAATACATCCCTGAAAATTCTTGGTTGACGGAATATTCGTTGCCCGGTCTTTTAATATATCGGACAACAAATGAGTGTACTTTCACATCATTGTGTGGTAACATGCATGTGACCTGTCATCACGAAATGAGCTTCAAGTTGGATAGTGTCATTTTGCAGTGCAGTGGGGCAAAACCAAAACTTGAAGTGTTGGTCGATTTTGTATTTTCATGTAAACCTTATCTGTAAGTCATGTGCTACCTTCATCCATTTTTGTTCTCTCAACCATCTTTAAAACCTGTTTTCATCCTGTTTTTAAATTAGCAGTTGACTGTTCATTCACTGTAACGCAACTGCAGATTTTTAAATGCCGTTTTCTGAAGAATCAGTTTTACAACCCTGAGTAAGTTGGTGGTTCATTATAAATGCTGTATGCCATTTGAAAGCTCTTGTTCTGCAGACATCTTAATTCTAAAAATGTCTTACTTAAAGCCTATTTTGTGATGACAGGTCACATGTACAGTCATGTTTTCGGTGTGCAGCTGAATATACATTTGAAGAGGTATATCTGTTATTTGTACCCATGACAAAATGTAAACCAAAGTAATACACAAAAACAAATGCTAATGAAGTCGGTTAAAGATTCATAATCTGAGTATATTATAATTCTTTAAAATGATGTTCACAAGGGCTTATAATCCCAAACTACTTTTTTCGCTCACATTTCTTGAGCGCACGACATATTCTAGCTGTAGAATATAGGTTTCAAAATGAGGTTTCCGTGTTCTGAGCAGTTTTCTTGTTAACAGTTTTTGTGTAATCCCATTTTGGAGGGCTCGTCTTTGAAAACATCAGGACTGCAAAATATTTTTCAATAAACAAAAACACACTCGATACCAGCTTATAGCCTACAAACGCCACAGGAAATTGTATCCGAGATAACTGCATTAAGTAATGCAGACCTAACCAACGCCCGTCTGCATAAACAGTACTTTAAATTTGAACACACTTTTTGCGTTTATTTCCGCCATTATTAGTAGGACCGATACTGTTAATGGGACATTTTCAATCACCATTGATCTACTTTATAGGAGTCACGAGTTTTGTGTTGTTGTCATACGACGAATTAGTCATGTTTTTCATAGCACTCGTAGACAAGTTGGCCTTATCGTAGCACATCGCATAGTGGTCTTGTAACAAGGAAACGATACACACATAAAAATGCAACTCAGTAATTAAGGCCTAGATCAATAACCTGCTCAATGCTCATTGGTCTTTGATGTCTTCGTTCTATCTTTCCCTGAAGTTGATTCAAATGGTTTAGACCACGAGGCAAAACCACAACGGAAAAACAAATAGATTTAGCAACCAAAGTGAAAAAAATCCCAACCACACACGGCTGGGATGAACATTAACCTTTTGAAGTATGACAGACACATGGGAGGGCGCTACATATTTTGAGTAAATGATTGCCGGCAAAAACAAAAACTTGCATTGCTGATTGTCCGGGTACAGTGGGCGTGTCAGTAGTCAGTAGTTATTTATTATAAACTAGAAATCAGCCATTCGTCTATATTGTATTTGAACGATTATACCTCAATTAAAAATGTGGCAGCTGTTTAGTCCAGCCTATCTGGTTTATAATTTCTGAAAGATTACAGGAAATATAATATACATGTACTTGATGTTTGGAAACAGTTTTGACGGGCACAATTCGTAAACCAAGTAAAACTCAATGCCACTATAGCTTTTCCGCGAGGTTGTTTATTGATTTGTGAAGGAAGGCCTTACAACTTATTTCATTTCTTTTATTTTTAAATAATTCAAAAAGACTTTTAAGAAATATATCAAAATTGAAAAATGTACCCTTGTTCAAGTTTCGAAATAATTGAAATTCATTAATTGATGACATCATCGTGTCGTCGTTCCATATTTTGTAGTCTATTTTGTAAACTTTACACTACGTTTTCAGAAGGTCGGACGTTCAATAGTAAGTTTAACAAAATCACGTTTGCTGACGTCACGACAACGTCACACATTTCTCTAAATACTGGGCATAATTATCTTTGAACTTGCAAACCTCTTGCAAAAGAATTTAGAATTTAGCAGCTTTTGTTTGTAAAACTGGCACATTAGAGGACTCACCCTGTACACGTATTTAATTATTCATAAAACGTTTCAGTAACATGTTTCATTTAAGACTGCAATTTATTAACAAACTATTCGTCTTAACCAATCATAAGATGATGTAGAACGCATGTCAGTCAATTGTTTCTTGCAACCAACAGCGGTACCATCCATAATCAAAAATTATACAGCTAAAATAACTACAACATCCCCGCAAGCAATGTAATATAGGCCTAAACATTACAGTTATATTTGTGCTTGGATACTGTAATTTATATGGCCATGTGTCTGGGCAATAAAAATGCATGTCACACATTGTACCGAGGGGAAATTGCATGCACTGACTTCATTTCGCGGTGTGGCACATGAGGGCGCGCTAACTTTGTGCAATGAGAACTGCAACGTCAAACGATCAGTCTCGTGTCCGACAGGACATCAAAACCTTCAGCTATCGAAGCTTACATCACAATGATTTCATTTATTTTTCACGCAGTAAGTTACAACCATTTTATTTTTTTGAGTTATTGGCACGATATAAGAAAACAGTTTTTTTCACTGTTGTGATTTGAGATATGCCGTTTTAAATTTCGCCTCGAATGCTAAGTGCCCCGGCCCCATGCGCCCCTCGGGTGTTAAAAAACGTCATATCCCACATCACAGTAGTCAACAATTGTTAAATGGCATATGTGTGCTATCTGAATTTCTGTTTTTATCAAGCGACATTAACAAAAATAGGAT
The DNA here is from genome assembly GCA_029964075.1 of Patiria pectinifera. Taxonomy (NCBI): domain Eukaryota; kingdom Metazoa; phylum Echinodermata; class Asteroidea; order Valvatida; family Asterinidae; genus Patiria; species Patiria pectinifera. Next base: position 1,231,097 of record CM057131.1, on the reverse strand, counting down.
CATAAATGTAAAACTTGTTATTTTATTACTTTCAAGTCTTTCTAGCGCATAACAACTGTGTCAGTTACACAGAGCACTTGAGCTAATATCCCGGCCAAAATAGTTGGGACACTTCCTGAGCCTGCCACGATCACCCACTCCCCGCTCCCCCGGTCAATGTTGTTCCCTCCAGTTGATGGAGCACACACCACCGCAACATTAAACGGGGGCCGGAGGGTTAGGGGGCCCAGCGAGATTTGGCCAGGATTGTAGGTCAAACTCAAGCCCCCCAAACAAATACACATTAGAATAATCAATGACGGATATCTGAATCGCATCTCTAATGTTTCTCTTTGTTTCACCTTCAGTCTTGTACCGTCTTTCTAGTTATCGTCGAACTCGGGCTTGATCACGTGATTCTCGTAGATATGACGTGTCATGTAAATCTGGAATATTAACAAAATGTGGATTTTAATAATAGATTTGACAATTAATTCAAAGACAATTTTGTGAATGACTTAATGACTCATGAAAGTAATCGAAAAATACACCCTTCTTTAAGTTGTTATAAAGAACGTTTGTGATATACAAAAAAGAGCTGGGAATAAACGGTACACATACGTTCTCATCTGATGGGTCGTTCATTTTCTTGAGCGTCACCATAAGTTCTTTGAAGCTTGGGCGTTGGCTTGGCTGTGGCTGCCAACACCTCATCATCAGATCGTAGCTACGAGAGTAAGAAACACAATAAAGCTTATTGGAGTTTTTGTGGAGATGCGGTGGCGAAAGGTGTACTCTTTTGTTTCTTTTTAATTAAGTACCCTTGTATTTACTTTACAGACTCTGGGCTTAGGAAGCACAGTTTTGTACTAAAATAATGGAAGGAAAATTTGCTTACTTACATTTCATCGGCGCAGTTTTCCGGCTTGGGCAATCGGTAGCCTTCCTGCAATCGTTCGGCCAACAACTTGCTCTGAATTCCCGGATAGGGCGTTGCCCCTGCAATAACCGATTAATACAGTAAAACACCTGTTTAACAGTAACATTTTTACTTTTCAATGCAGCATTTCCAGTGCCAGAACTCTTCAGTTACCGCGATCTTTATTCATCGAATGAGACTAAAACGAGAATAGAAAGTTTTGTAGAACTGAAGAACGGTGACATAATTTTACTTACCGAATGTGGCTATTTCCCACAGCACGACCCCAAAAGACCACCTGGAATACGATTACCAGAACAATTCAGGCATGAAAAAGATTCATAAATCTCACTTGGAAGGAAAATTAACAAATTTACTTGGAATTTGCTGGTATTTCTTATGATCTGAAAGTCGTATAATGTTTTGATGATTGTACTTACACATCACTCTTAGATTTGTACACCCGACGGGTCAAAGACTCGATGGCCAACCAGCGGAAAGGAACACGAGTCTATCAGATAACAGTTGTAAATAAAAACAAATTGAAGAAAAAAACCCCAAAGCCATTAAAATGAAAATTGTTCTTTGAAAAAGATATATCATAAGATCATAAACTTTCATAGAGGTTCAGAAATCTTCACAAATTTTACATAAAATGTCTAAAGGATAACTAAGATAATATTATCTTGTGCAGTATTAATTTTGTTGTTTCCTCTTTGGTGGTTCTCGAGTGCTATCGGAAACTGCGTTAATATAACGCGGTGCTAGCGTTTTATACCAAAGGTCTCAAAGCCCTTCACAATAATTGTATTACCACTGTTCATCAGGTCTTGGGACCTGTTTTCTGCAGCAGCTCGAGATCAGTGCATTCAAGTCTCTACATTCACATGTTCCCATTTACTCCTGGGTGGAGAGAGACAATTGTAGCAAAGTGTCTTGCCCAAGAACACATGCATCGTGTTTTCCGTCAGGGTTCGAACCCATGTACCACGGCACATGAATCGAACACCGTACCATTGGACCAAAGCTCCACAACGAATTTCACAACAAGATCAGAATTGAGATTTAACCTGTCATAACTCTGCACATGTGCACTTCATTAAAACTCTATTAACAACTGTATTGAGAAAGTGACAGCTTTACCTGCGATTTCTGAACGTAGACGTCTTCTCCCCGAGAGAGTCCGAAATCAGAAATCTTTGCAGTCAAGTCTTCTCCGAGAAGTATGTTTCTCGCAGCCAAGTCTCGGTGAATTATCTACATTAGAGAAATGTATTTTGTTAATAAATATATCACCCAATCGCCATTTACCATAAGTGATTGCACAGTACCTGAAACAAATGCCTAAAGAGATTTACTGCAATCTGTTTTGCACCTTTAATGTAGCCATTTAAATGTATACTCTTTGGTGAAGGAAAGATAAAGTAAAGTATCTTGCTCAAGAACAGAACGTTGGGATTTAAATTCCTATAACACCACGCACGTGTGGGAAACGTAGCCAAAAGGCAACGGAGTCTGTGATATTTTTCAACCCGACAAAATAGAAAGATGGACACTTAGAAATTACGACACCTTTACCCAAAGAACAACCCCTTCATTGGGGCATACTTTCAATTTGATTGAAAGTCCGTACCCCAGTGTCGGAGAGGTGAACCATTCCTCTGGCTATATCTATGCCGAATGTCAGTAAGTTGGAGGAAGTCAGCGGTGATACACTATCGTCCGACTTCGTTGCCTCCTGCTGCTTGGGGCGAGTACTCCTCAGGTAGTCACGCAGGTTGCCGTTGGGGAGATATTCAAGAGCGACGTACAAAATAGCTGGAATAAAGAAAGAAATCATTAGTCGGACTTAAATAAATTGGAGGGTAAATCAATTTCCCTGCGTGTAAGAAATGTGAAGTGCGTTAGGCCAATATCAGTGTATTGAATTGTTGAAAACACGGAGCAGGTGTATGGTTTGTAAAGTCTGAAGTCACAGCGTGTCTGGAGTAGGTCGTCCCATGCTGCAAAGATTGACCCAGTCTTGAACACTGCCTGCAGAGCTATCTCTGGATGGCTAAGACCAACAAGAGTAGATGACGTATACTTATTGTGTGGTATCGCTCCCCCGCATATCAGACGAGTGGTCTCATCACAGATGGAGAACTACAAACAAGAAAATGACCCTTTCAATTCATCCTCTCTTCGAGCATGAACCAGCCAGAGACTCAGATCAAGACACAGCTTCCTCCACCCCGTTGAACCCCTTGATGACAGCGCTTATAACCGAAGGTGGCCCTGTGGTCTAATCATCTTCAGGCAATGCCACACAAGCTTCCCTTCAGTCCCAACGAATCTCTACCATCAGGTTCGAGTGAGGCATGACCCAGCTGGTCATGTCTAAATCGCCTCAGGACAGGAACTGGACGATGCAAAGTTCTTATGCAGAAATGGGGATATAGTGAGGACGGACAAACTGTTTGGAGGAACATACAACGGAACATCTGCCGGTCTGCCCCCATCTGCCAGAACCAGGACGGATGCAGTGTAGTGACCCGAGAAGGAGACAGCGTGTATGTACATGCATCCCAAATGTGTGGTTTGACATGATCCTTTTTATACTGATTAGAGTCTAGTAATGAAACGTTCCAGAAGACCCACCATAATTCTTACAGAATTATGGTGAAATAGTAACAGTTTTTTGTAAAGAGGGAATGATTGATAACACAGTTGTACCTTTGTGCATACACGCGCCCATTAGACCAACTACGTTCGGGTGTGGCTTGATCTGAGCCATTGTCTTGAACTCGACCAGGAAGTCCTCGGAAGCAGTCGTTGTCGCTCCTGTAACAATAAACAAAATAAGATTCAAACTCTCGTTTGCATTTCAATGAAACATGTTCCACAAGTCAAATACGACATGATCAAAATAACTCACGGTTAAAAAATTAACCACGTAAGTACAAGTGGATTGTGTTATCGGCCTGAGATTCAAAGTAATTTTTCTCTTACGTTTGAGAGTTTTGATGGCTACCTTAGCCAGTCCTCCTCTGATTTTGAGGCTCCCTGCTCTCACTTCTCCAAAGTTTCCCTTGCCAAGAACCTTATCCTCAATCGTGAGATTCCTCCATTGGATTTCCAGTCCCTTAGCCCAGACTGGTAAGCCAACGTTTTCGTAAATGTCCCTTTCAATGTCGTTCTCTGCGATCGGCGACCTATTGATGGCGTGCATGTTCGGATCTCGGACAACAGACAGTTCCTATTTTGAACAGGACAATTAAAAAAAAATAATCAAAAAAGAGGAAGTAATGTTAACATTCCACAGCAAATAATAGGAGTTGCTATTGTATATATTTCGAAAGTTAGTTTTCACATTCTTTCATGAATTGTGAAGACCTTTCTCTATATTTTCTCCTTACCAAAATGACAAAAAAATATAAATAGACTTGCAGCCTTTTGACTAACACAAAGACTTACAATCTCTTGATCGTCAAGCAGTTTAGTTGGAGCACTGTCTTGGTCTCGTGTCCTCCACAACAACACGCAAATGATTATGTTGACAATACCAGAAATAGTTAACAGGAACCCGAGAACGATAGCTGCTACACTCGGTCCATTGTTCTGTGTTGTACCTGCATGGTACAGGTAACAATAACTTGCACATAGTAAAATAGCAAATTGCGGCTGTGACAGTAAGCGGATCTCACATTGGTCCCCTGTTATTTCAAGTGCAATAATTCTAATAATAACGATGCAGCGAATTTGAAGATATTAAATTTTGAAAAGACATTCACCAACTGCTCTTGTGGGATTTGAACCCACGACTTCCTGCTTCTTAGTGCAGACGTCATAGCACAGAACTTGCCAGTCCCATGAAGCAGTGCGTACTGCAACTCAACATTTTATAAGTTGGAATATTGCGTCGGAAAGATGTACATCTTATATTGAGCTTTGCCCATCGCAAAGGAATATATCAGACTCAAACCGGCTAGCCAACCCCAATTATAAGCACCGACGCAGAGTTCCTTCAAACTAACCTTGTGCAGTTTGTACAATTATGGGATCCGAAAACGTCACGGAGGCTTCCTGCATGCAAAGAAATATAAAAACGTGTTGTATACAACAAACAAACACGGATGACCGTATTTCACAAGGGAGAATGCGCATGTCATTACGGGCTGAAGCCGATTAAGATTCTTCTTAATCTTGTCATGACGAGAAATACGGTTATAAATCACGTACAAACACGGGAAGATGGTTAGGATAATTTGACTGGTAGCAAAAACCTTTTTCTTACCGTTTCGTTTCCCTGGCTGACTGAGCCGACACGGATGCTGTAGGCAACGCCCATCTGCAGCGGTGCATTGTAGTAGCCTCCGTACATGTTCCCATCACCGACTATAAACTTGTCAGGAACGCTGTCTTTAGTCAGCTCTGCTGCAATGTAATCATTTGCAGCGTTCTCGCAATGGTTGGGAATCAGAGCATGCCTTTTCTTCACTGATGAGGAGTTGGACTTCTTCACATGTACGATATATGATCTATAAATAAAAACAATCCGCTTGATTTAGAATGTTGATATAATCGGGATCCAAGATGTATGTAGGCCTACAACAGTAACAGTTTCGCACCAAATCACCAAATAGTTCATGTAAATCTAATTACCTTTTCACCTTCTGTAAATAACTTGGTAAAAACAAACTTACTCTATGTACTTTCCACCAGAGATAACGGCTGTTAGACCAATTGTTACGGTAGTGGTTGTCGTCTCGCCTTCGAATGCCTGCGGTTGAGATGGTGCTGGTATGTCTGTAGAGAGTCACAATGTTTTGTCATACATAATGCATGTTTCAGGAAGAGCGAGGGCACTGTTTGTTTTTATAAGGGCGTACCTTGAATCGCGATGAAAAACTAGAGTTTAGTTTGGTATTTACCTTTTGATTTAACCCAGGGAGAAGATATTTTATTTTGAGTAGGGAGTGGCTTACATGAACTCTCCAGCGAAAGGTCACAATAGGATACTTTGCCCATTTTTCTACAAACCCTTCTGGATAATTTTTTAGAAGACAGGCTTTTTATGGAAGAGAAGCCCTCGTTGTTAACTTGGCCCCCATACCCGTATGGCTTTTCAACTGTTCCTTGGTAGTATATATTGTATCTTTTTTAACTACCCGTCCTGTAACTTTGCTTTCCAGGATTGCTATGACCTTGGGTATAAGATTGTGATTCAGAGGTAAGTCACAAGAGCACAATTCTATACTTACGGAGAAAAAATACCAACACTTACGTTTTGGTGGTTTAGTGTAGAGTTGCAAGAGTTGTGACTCGCCCACATTCCACATGTTTTTAGCTGAAACGATGAATTCGTACTTCGTACTTGGTTCGAGATTGTCCTGTACAAATGGAGCGCTGGCCGTCTCCTTTTCGATGAAAGTGTCCGTTGGAGTGAAATCTGGTTGATAAGGTCTTTCTATTACCCTGTGTTGTACCTAGTCAAAATATTAAATATTTTGGTCGTAAATTATGGCATTATGTATGGTCAGTTAATGTTGCACTTGTAAAGACATTTAAAGCTGGTCTGACATTTGTACACTATACGTATGATCTTCAAACGTTGCAGTATGCTTACAGGTTGATAACGAGACCATTCAACAGTGAACTCGTCCAATGATTCAATGATCTCTTGTTATTGTTTTCCTAAGAAATTGGTCTGTATTCAGAAGATAACTCATACAGATACCCCGTTCGATGTCGATTTATCGATTACAATACTTTTTCTATTTTATCAATTTTGCCACATACAACATAACCACTTATTGGTCCTTTAGGGTTAAACGGAGGATCCCAATCCAATGTAACTGCCTCTTCGATTCGATTTGTCCAGCGAAGGTTCTGTAATGGTCCCGGTACTGTAAATGTAAAAAAAAAAATCAATAATATTCACAAAATACGGAAGTGAGCTCAGTTGCCTCGAATTTTTCATTTGTAAGCCATTCCGATGACAGCGCATAATACTGTGAAAGTGACACGGGGACACAAAGCTCAGAGAAGCACAACATCGTGAATGATTTTGCTCATGTGAAATAAAACACAAACAGGTATTTACCTCCCACAACTGTCACACTTATGGCTTCGCTCCAAGGACCCGGCCCGATTACCGTCCTCGCTCTCACCTGGTAATGTCAATATGTACATTTCATGTTTTTCACTGTGTACATTCTCATTTGATGGTAAATGAATAGTAGCATAGCCTGGACAAAACCTCATATCTGATCCGATTGGTGTCCTCATGCGGACGCAGGGGGGGGGGGGGAGGAGTCATAATTACTTTCCACCTTGGCGAAAAACATTCACAGCTCATTTGTTATTGAAAGACATTTGAACGCCATATCTACCGTGTGCCGTGATGTGATGTCTTTCTTTCTTGCACAGACACTTCTAGTGTGTGCACATGAATTTAAATAAGTCAGTCATACCTCATGCCATACGCCTGCAAAATATATATTAAGTAATATCTTTTTATTTGGACGAATATGTACATTGTACCCAATAAGTCCAACTGTACTCAGTTCCAACTGCGATTTTAAATTGTCCATGTTTTTTGGATAATATACACTTTGAAGTAGTTACCTGTACGTTGTAAGTTACACTCAGTTGAAGGCCGTCGATTCTGTATACGACAGTGATGCCGTCATCCGTCACCTCACGTGGGTCAGCTGTGGATGTCAAGGCAACGTCGTATGCTGTAATAATTCCTTGCGGGGGGTCAGGTTTCATCCAGCTAGCCGTGATGGAATCTTCACTGACATTCTTGATGTTGACATTCCGAGGAACTGTAGGCTCTGGAAAAGCGAAGGATATTGGGATTGATACTGACAGGTGTCATGTGAGATTTTTGACTTCTTTGAAACTTGGTCACTTACTTTTTGAATCTCACCCTTACACGTGACATGACCCTTACATATCACTGTCCCAGCTGTATTTTCTGAACAATGCAACCAATAAATCCAAAATGACTTGGGTTTTAAAAATAAACTATAAATTGGACAACACTTTACTAATAATATCAGATCCAATGAAATGTGCATCACATTTCTTACACACATTCAGTGCGAATCAGCGACGTACCGGGGGGGGGGGGTTACGCCATGAAAAACGTCGCTCCTCCAGTCGAACTCTGCCACAGGAAATTTGGCAATCGGAGAAAATCACAAAACCCAGATTAGCGGTTCTAACATTATTTTTGACTATTTTAAACTACTTGTTGTAAACTATTTTAAAACTATTTTCTTTTTGCGATTGGCTGGTTATCTCCACGTCCCGTTATAAGCGTATACTGCCACCCATTGTCTGACAATGACCATGATCTCGGTTTTAAAGAGCGCCCCCATGGAAAGATTTCCGATTTTTTATTTTACTGAGGCTGTGTATCCGGTGGGAAAAAAATGTGAATCTTTCCGCACTAATAAAGTTGTAGCTTCAAGCCCTCCCCCCCCCACCCCAGAATGAGAACCATGGCTACGCAGCTGGCACGAAGTGTACGGTTCAAGTCACCTTTACTTCAGCCCGCTCTTTAACCAAAACTTGCCTGCTTCCGCTGTCCTGACAACCACGCTGTTACTGTACGTTCCCGTCCCATCACTAGTGATAGCTGCAACTTGGAAACTATATTCAACATACGGTATCAGCTCATCCAATGAAACAAATGTTTCAAATGTATTGTACTCAAGTGGTGGTTGCTGTCCGGTTAGCTTGTGTCGGTAACTGGTGACAAATGGACCCGTCTGGCCTCCACATTTCGGCTCACTCCAGGAGAAAGTAAGGCTGCGTTGCATGATGGATGTTGATTTCACTTCTCCTGCGAAAGGCTCCGTGTCTGAAATGGAAATACCAAAGGAAATCATATCCCAAGTTCAGAACTTTGCTTCGCCTATCATGATCAGGGTGGTCTATCTTCTGAAAATTGAACTGAGTTGTAAAGAACTCAACGAGAGTACCAAAAGAGCTGAACGACTGCCACCTCGATTTCAATTTTGGTCCAGGAACAGTGAGATTATTTGGCTGGTCTCTTGGAGATCGTGATTTCTTTGTCTTGCCATACATTTTGCGGATTTAAAATTCTATTTCGACGTTTTGAAAAATGTTCCCATTTCAAATTATCTTCGAGATTCACCTTTGTTTCCGCATTCATAATCTGGATGCATAAAAACAGTTGATTTGTTCCCCTGCTTTTTATATTTTTTTGCTTAAAAACTTAAATAACCCGATTTGTGATAATGAATAAGCGCGCTTTTTTTTGCAATGTCCAAGCATTTATAAACATTTTGCACCACCTTCGGTTCATTAAATGTATAATTACTTTCAGTTTAAAGCACATGCAATCGTGCATTATTTTATCTTACTTGAGCACTGGCAGTTGATCCCGTAGTATGTCGGGTTACACGTACCACTGCTGCATTCTCCTGTATCCTTACTGCATGTATCCCCAGGTGCACAATGACACGTCTGCTTACAGTCTGCTCCATACTTCCCTTCAGGACACTCTAATGAACGAAGAGCAATCATTAACCCTCTGCATTAGTATAGTATGCGTATAGATGATAGCAATTTTCCTGACACGAGGTTTATAACGGTGTCAGTGACTCGTACCGACATGTCATACCTGTGTAGACACACTATAAAAAGGTGCCTTTTCCAGCGCTCAAAATCATCTTACCATTAAAGTCCATTGCAAGAAAACAAGCACTATGTATGACCAACTGGACAACATTTAATAGCTTAACTCGACACGATTAGCTAAACTTGCAGACATTAAAGCGTTTGTTAAAATTCTCTGGATTTCGCTTAAAGCGGTACCGGGCCATTTCCCTATGACATTTCCCTACTCCCCTTGCACGCAGTTTAGTCCGGTGAATCCTCAAGCAAGCGTCGTTGGATAGATAACCATTGCTACTCACCTTGCATGCAGTCCAGTCCTTTGTATCCTGCAGCACACGAGCATCCGTAAGGATCAGGAAGACAAAACAAACGACCCCGGCAACCGTCGGTGTGATCACCGCTATCAGAGCAGTTATAAACTGCATTTTTACCGAAGACATTGCGGCCACGTGCTGTGTGCAATCATAAGTAACATGTTGATATAAATTTACAGAAATGGTGATAGTTATACATATTTTCTTTTTTCTTGGTCCCGATAACATACCTATCTTTATCAAAAAGTGCTTTGTTGAGTTTGAGATGCACGGTTTAAGAGCCTAATCGTTTCCATCCTAGCTTCGTGCATTAGATTAAGATTCGGATCAAATTTGATTCAAGGCATTGCGCCAATGATACCTGTATCCTACCTTGTTCACATTGTTCTCCACTGAAACCCGGAGCACAGATACAGGATCCAGTCTTGTCATCACATGCGCCTCCGTTGTAGCATCGACGACAGACATTGAGACAAGAAGGAGACCCCCACTTTTCAGAGGCACAACCTGTCAATATAAGTTGACAAAATTATAGAAATATGGAATGATGTCCATGAGAAGAACTGGGTTTTGGATGTCTCGCTGTGCAGTAGAACATTTCTGGCATTTTTACGTATTAATTGTTGTTTCCGCATTATTGCAAATGCTTTTCCCTTCAGGTATTCTATTTTTCTCTTGATGTTTTCTACAGATACTGTAACACCTCATTGACTTTGCACCAACCTCGCACAATAAGCCTCATGATGCCATGCAGTTGTTGATCCTCCTGGCCAGATACGAAGCAGCTGTAGACTCCTGCATCACTCACAGCAACATCATCAATAGACACACTGAGCTGGTCATTCCAAGTTGTGATGACGTCACCTCCATTATGCCGCCATCTGTAGTTTGTGTTTGATGCACTTTCATCTCGCATCTCAAGTTGAATCGAGGCTCCAACATTTGCTATCCGAGTTCTCTCAACTGGCTGTATCTGAATGTTTCCATCTGGAAAAAACCCGAATAATTGGATATCTCGTCTTTTTTTCATTTAGTTAGTCTCTCATCTGACTACATGTACTTGGATAATAATCTTCAATGTCGCTCATCATTTCTGCTTACGAAATCAAGCAAAAGCGTCAAATTGGTTAAACCACTTTTATTACAAAAAACCCTAAAGTCAACCAAGTGTAAATATGATTTGTATGAGTTTCTTCTGTTCAAAGCACTCTAACCTTTCCATGTATTTTCTTTTCTGAATACACACGGAATGTTGACCGCCAGCAAATTCAGCGTTTAACTACAATGTGTGAATAAATTTCACGGGGTAATTTTTATCGCAATTTCTCTTTTTTTGCTGCCGTTTTCCATGAGCAGCTTGTTAAATTTGCAATGCAAGAAAATTCGGAACTAAACTACCTTCGGGGAAAAGAACGGTTTGGATCCTCGTCATAATGCCGTTTCTAGATGCCTCAAAGTAGAAAACGCCGACCCTATTACTCCCATCCCCAGTAGGTAACCGAAGCGATCTAGCCGTACATCCTAAATCTTCTTCAGTTGCTCCTGGAGGAAGTCCTACCATTCCACCTGTTGCTAACTGCCGGCCAAATGCGACATCAGATGCAGGGATGTTATTGGGACCTTTGTATGCTGTCAGGACGACATCGCTCGTTGTAGTCAGGTGTATGACAGCAGGATTAGCGACGAGAGTAAAATCAACTGTGGATTAAAGAAAGTAAAATATCTATCTTTACATTACCTACTTAAGCGGAACACTGCGAAATAAGTTTGATATGACACCCTCTTTAAGAAGGGTAAAAGAAAACTCGTTACATTTTGATTGTATTCATTATATTTCGTTTCCATTTCTTTTGCCGGACATTTTCCTTTTTGTGGGTGATGGTTGACGCAACGCTTTGGAAAAAAACTTTGGAAGCATCATCTTTGGAGGTTTTTGGAGGCATCATTTACAGATAAAGCTTTGGGGCAATCAGTTGTTAAAATAGTGGTCTTATAAACAATCATTGCTGGCGTACCTGTTGGAAGATCGCACGGTAACACAAGTACCTTACATAATGCGAGGTACGTCGTTCTTGAAATATCGACGCTGACGTATCGAGCAGTCAGTCCATCAGGTGGATTGCAGTCAAACTCCATCCAGTTATTGGCTACGGCTTGGTATCTGGTAACTGGACTTCCACACATTATGTTCCTGGTAACTGGCTCATTGCTGAGACCTGCACGTACAACGGCGCCTTCGAAAGGTAACCTGCCGTCAACTATTAACAAAAAGGGAGAAAATGAGCAACGTTGTCGGCGATGCGTACTGCAGAGTAAGCCTCACATAAGTTGTGTAAAAAAATCTGTTAAGCACTTCGATCACAAAAATAAGTCTTAAAGACATTTTACTTCAAATGTATTACAAAGTATGCTTGACCCAGGCGTCCTTGGCATTTGTTTCTCAGTTTATATCTTGCCATCTCCTGGCAACGTACTTCAGAAATCAACTCACCACGAGTAGCATCCCTGCTCTTGACTTTCACCATTCCGACACATTGAGCAAACATCAGATCAACTTTCCACCATGGATTTACTTGCTCATCTGTTTATAAAGTAGGCTTATAATTTTTAGCCAAATTAGTGTAGTTGGTAAATTTAATTTTATTTTAAAAAGACAGCAGTTAAAAAACAAAAAGAAAACAAAAAAAAAAACACACGAAGACATTTCTCATCCCCGCATGCTTTTTTAATCCTACCTGCCCCTTTATTTAAAAACATACATTTGCAATGTATGTTTTCTTTCACATCTGCTTTGGACACAAAAATATCAACAAGAGAGTCGAGGAAATGGAAGAATCCATCGGCCAACTTGAACCATCCGCCATCATGGAACAAAAGGGAATTTCTTCTTCATTGTTTTCAAAAAGCCCCAACAACAAACATTGTTTTCAAAAAGCCCCAACAACAAACATTTGTTTTACTTGCCAGCCCTAATGTAGCGATGGTATTCGAGATGGTAATTTTATTTAATGAATGTATTCACAAAGCAGGCCTTCCGAAGTCTTGATAGGGGAAAACGTCCTCAAATGCAATCATTGAACAGACACGTCAAAGGCAATTCAGCAGTAACAATGAGGTGTTTGTTTTTGGTTGATGCATTAAATACCGCCTTACTTGTTCGGCTGCAATGAGGACTTTCGTAGATGAAAGCTCTGTCCACCGCTCGATCAGCACTCCATTGGTTGTATTTGGAGCTTTGAGAGGTCAAGCTTCCGCTTAGAGTAATTGCTACAAAAAGAACATAACAACACATAATGGCATCAAAATAGTGCGTATTCTTAATTCTGCGAATTTACCATTCATTTCCGACGGCATGACATGTGACTTGTTCAATTAAACAAACGCCAACCTTGATCTTAACACTTGACATTGGAATGGGAAAAATACAGGACTTAAGAATAATTTCTCAATTCCAGGCCATCACAGAATTATATTTAAAGCATTACTCACCAGTTGAGGTGAGAGCTTCTTCATCTACGAATTCTTCAACCATGACTTCACCGAGGAGAAGGATCTTATCGGTACCAATGATATCCACCCTCACATAGCGAGCAGTGACCACAGGGTTTGCTATTACAGTAGTAACACGCGCCCCATTGTCGCTTGTAGCGTAGTCAATTGTTCCTAAGAGTCTGTTCTCTAAACGAACTTGACTCAATCCAGCACGTACTTCAGCACCGTCTAAACGAGTATCTGTGATGTGGAGCACATTAATGTATTTCATATGTTGCGTTAACGGGAACATGGTTGATTGGATATTTCCATTTAAAATAATCACATATAGTCCTACACAAAATCTAGAACGCAATAATACACACTAATCACTGCGGTTCGTCCGTAAAAGCAACTTATTAACTAATTATATGGGCTGGCAGATTTATTGACCTGAGTTACGTTTTCATCGCGGGGACAGAAATGGTTGTTGACTTTTTCTTTTAGCCTAGTTTTCTTGGTGGGTATTCGGAGAGACATGCAAAAATGTTCCATATGATGTTTAGGGAAAAATAAAGATGACAGAGTAAAAATCCAGGGCTGGTGGAATTTTTGATTGATTGATTTTGTTTTAATCGGATTTGTTTCTAAAACTTAAATAAGATTATTTTGATTGAATTCTGATTTTTAAAATGTTTGTTTAAACTTTCAAACTATTATGTCTCCACGTTTGTCTAATCTTCCCATGCACCCTTACATCCATCAACAAGGAGTTTTCCGGTTCCTATAATACCCGTCATCCACAGAATTCAGGTTAGTATTCGGAAATTTCCAAACAAATTAATTTTTCCAGACATTGACAATTGCCTTTGAAAAAAATATACTGAATCAGTCACAAAAAAATCACTTAATGTTATATACATGTAGTCAACCTCGTTTGAACAAGGGTACATAAATACTGAATACACCTTAAAGGTGCATGACTTGATTAATATACGGTCGAAATACATTGTGTGTGGATCAAAGTGGTGATGATGATGACAACTTTATAGAAAAATGTTTTTTGATGGTTTCTTTTTACAACTTGGTGGACAACATTTATGATGAAATCGGTCCTTGCACCTAAATGTATTACGTCAATCTGAATCTAAATGTTTATGAAAAAATTCAGGAACACCTTTTGGAAATTAGAATTTTAATACACCTTTGGTAATCCTGCACCAGCAAAGATGTTTCATCTTATTACTGTACAACAGGTCATTGAATGATTAAAGCAAAAGTGAGTGTGCTGACTGAACAAGTCAAATACCCTCAGCCAACCCTGAGAAAAACATTTTTTGGAAATATCTTGCAATTCTTTTACGTGTAGCTCTAACAACATCGTTTCAATAAGACTAGGGATTTGCAACAATAACTAACGGTTAGCAATTTCGGAAGGGGTTCTTATTTCGTCTACATGTTTTGGTTCTATTTCAAAACAGCATTGTTTACATGAAATACAAAAGAGAATATAATTATGCTATAAAATGTTTTTGGTTGTAAGATAAACGAGAGAGTTATGCTTTGATAATCAGTAACCATTAGTGTTTTTTTTTGGTCTCATGTCCTCTGTAATTGTTTTTGTTGTCTCCAATCCTCTGTTCTTGACTCTCTTACCATATGAATTCATTCTGTTGATGATAGTAATTTTCTTCAAGCAGTAGACAGCCTCCAAATTCAATTGCCACCACGGATTCGTTTTCAAAGAGGCAGGTATATACGCTACACACATAAAAAGAAGAAAAAAAAACTTTGTTGCTTCTCCACTGAAGAAAATGCTCAATCCCATTTTATTTAACAATTGAAATGCCTCAGAGTAAATCTCGTTGAACACTGTGAACGGATGTAAAGCGATTAACACACTATTAAAACCAATATATCCTATGATAACAAGCGCCGGAATGGCAATCCGGGGTTCGCAGGTTTAAACTCCGCTACTAGTCAATGTCTTTGATTTATATGCACCTAGTCAGCTTACCTATTTGGTTATTTAAAGTTTGAAATAGAAAGCCGTATCCATACTCCTCTTTGAATGATCCTTATTTGCTATTACCAACGTTTGTTACATTGTGGCTTTTGGTGTTATCCTAGGCTACAAGTAAGAATACGAGTATTTGGACAAGTATGTAATTGAAAAGTAACATATTTGAAAGGGAACATGCCAGTGTGTATTCAAGCGTGTTCTCCGTTTCAACGAAGTTACACATCCGTCCAAAATCGGTAATTCGAGTGAATTTGGATTTTTTGGGTACTATTACACTTTATGATATGTCCACTAAATAATCAGCTAAATTTAATGACGCAAGATTGTATCTTTTGTTAATTGCAAACTTTAGGTGGCGGATATGCGGAATATTTTGAAGCTCCATGCTTGGTCCAATTTATTTTACATTACATCTATTGATTACAATTTCTGAGATTTTGATTACTGACGAAGTGAAGAATCTTCTATTTATGCATGCGGCACTCGTGGCGAATGTATAAAATATATCTATATGAGAAAGTGGTGTCTCTGTGCACATACACTTGATACAAAAGGCGATCATGCGCTTGCCTAGACGAAGTGACGTATAAGTTAAAAATATCTAGGCCTAATTTATTTCTCCTTGTTAAAGATCCTTTCATGAAAACGCAAACTTAGGACAACTTATCAACTGGGCTACGCATCAGTGATATATTTTAGTAATTTTGGGGGAGAAAATTACGCGAAATCGCGATATGAAAAATCGACAGACTTAAAACGCAATTCCAACAAGTCGGTATACTTGGCCAAGTCTGGGTTGCGCTTGGTCTGTACCTATATGGTGAATCCACTCACAGCGCATATCGCATATGTCCTTGCAGTACACAACGCGCGCCCTCATGCGTCGAATCTGGACCATCATGTTAAAAACGTACATGTACATGTTATTTTCAAGTGATGCAGCAACCACTGATCTCTATATATAGAGATCAGTGGCAGCAACCCAGACTTGGTCAATCTGCCAAGCGTACGCGCTGGTTTGTTCCACGTTTGTACACAGTCTATGGAAATTAATTTTCGCTGTGATTGGCTTCTACCGATTTTGGTAGAAGCCAATCATATCAGGTAATTAGCGTTTTTATTCTTAAAAACGCACGCAGGTTGTTTTGATATTATTCCCAACCTCGTGCCCCGTGGGTACGATCCTGCAGCGCCATGTTGTTTCCCATCATGCCTTGCGCGATCGTAACCCCTGGAATTGTGTAATTTAAATGTGCCAAAATACGGTACATTATAATTAGGGCTGCAGTTTATCCGTTTTACGTGCCGACGCCATCTTTAAAATGTTAAAAGTTGTGATTTTGAAGAATCAATCCTTTCAATCACAACGTTTGGACGTTGTGTTAATTAGCAAAGATTTGTATTAAATGCACGTACCCCTTTCGTGCCTTTACAACCACAGATACAGGTATTTTTTTTAGCGAAAAACGCGGCTGACATAATCCATAATTATTGTACAGGCATCGCGACTTATGAATCCTATTTTTTTTTCGTACGTGACGTTACGTGCAAAGCACGCGAGCGCATTATGGGGGCGCCCGGCGTGCATCTTCGAAATGCGCGCGCAGTACGCTGTGAGTAGCCATTCAGCGTCATTTACGTCATCATCACAGCCAGGGGTGAGTGTAAGGAACGAGCACGCGCCCCTGGAGTCGAGGCTGATCCCGCTCCAAACATCACGACAACACGGAACATGCGTGTATGATATCACTCAGTTCATCAAAATGACCATGAATTCTCGGATCATCCGATTTGAATCCAATGGCTTCGAAGAATTTTAAGATCATGGCAAGAGGTATGGAGTCCAGAGGTTTTGGCCGTATATCTGTAACCACGCAAAATTAGTCAATTTCAAACCGTGCTTATACATGTAATAAGTATCAACATGGCTCTAAAATACAAAAAAGGTATCCTGGTACCACGAGGAATACTGACTCCTATTATTAAAACATTCATTCAGAACTTTGCATTCATTTGGATGGATAAACGAATTCTGAAATCGCACTTTCCATATCGAACATTTGCGCCAAACATTACCGTGTGAGCCGGAACTTTCATTTAAATCACCGTGTACAAATAAAATGTACTTGATAAACCGTAATTGTTTTGATCATATCTTTATGAAAAAAAAAATGGTACGGACTAGTACACTCGATCGTACCCAGAAAGTTCAGACTTTTACTGAAACAGTGGCCTATAAAAAGAAATGAAGCTTGCCGCAAATCATTTTTAAAGGTCGGGGTACAGAGGCGAAACGAGAAAATTTTGTACAACACTGCAACCAGACTAGTCTACTACCACATGTTATTGTACGCAAATGGGATTGGTGCCAGACTTATGTAGTCTGGCACGCGGTAACAGTTATAACGCTTGCACGCACGTGGAAAGCTGAAGCGCAGGCTAGGCGAAGATGCTACGTACGTGAGTACGTTCAATGCAACCATTTCCAGTTCATTCGTGCGTACATTGTATATGCGTTCGTTTCACGGAACCCACTGCGGCAGAATCTCGAGGGTTTGATACGGTAAAAAAATTAAAATTAATAAGAATAGAAAACACGTCAAAATGGTGGCCTCGAGCCGGCCTCGACCGATTCGCCCTCGACCGATTCGCCGAGGCCGGATGGCTCCGAGTACGAGGCCAAGGCCGAGGCCTTGCACCTCGAGACCTCCAACACGGCCTCGAGACCTCCAACACTGATAATTACGCTAGATAGCTGCAAATGATGGACTCTGGCTTTAAGACAGGTGAATGACACTGGAGTATTGTGCACAAACAAACTATGACACGATCTTAGCAACAAGCCGACATTGCGCAGCGCCGTCGATAAAGGGCTGCGTGGGCGTTCCTAACGCCTGGCCATCTCTGTAGACCACGTATTAAAGCAAGAGTCCATCATTTGCAGCTATCCAAAAAGTAACTTGCGTAATTATTGTTGAAAAACATAGTTACTTGGTTGAAAGATAGTAAGGGGACTAAAATCCTTATGAAGTAATTCTTTCTGGGAAGCAGTCATTTTGAAGAAATCAACGACAGAAGGTCTTTCCAACGGTGCGTCTTAAGAAACACGGTTGGAAATAGTAGTACGTTTTTTTATTCGGCGAATCGCGCGCAAACGTTGACACGACGCACACGCGCGAGTGGTTGCTATAATTCGTCGGATCAGTGCGCGACATCGCGTAGCTGCAATCGGCTAGTGAGAACGTGTCTCGTACGCTGAATTCAGGCCCAATTCAAAACATGATTCAGCAACTTTTGATTTGAAATCGAGATGTTGTTTTTCTCGAAATATACAGCTGAAGCTGAGCTGAAACTTCATCAGGTTAGTTGTTTAGCATTTTTCTTTAGATTTTGAGCACTTTTGTTGCTTCAAACGAGCAAAATGCACAAATTACAAATGATGGATGGACTATACCTTTAACAATGCAGACTGACTTTACAGAGGGTTCTCCATCCTCCCAAAAGGTTCGAATCCGCCAATGCATTCAGAAGGAATATTATGGGAGTGTTATTTAATTCAGTCATAAAACGCATCTTTAAGTCTTTAGGGGCAATATTATTTTCATTAAAAGTCAAACATATAACAATTTATGTATTCCAAGTAAATTGTTCTCCCTCAAAAAGGATAATAATATACAGGGTGTTTCAATAGAAAGGAAACCCAACTTTGAAGAACCAGTATGGATAGACTAAATGTTTACTGGCTATAAAACTGTTATCATCTGAAAGCGTAATCTCTATGCTTTTCAATGGTACCTTGTTTGCATTTCCAGGGTCATGCATCACTGAGCGCCACTGTCATGAGATTTTGATACAATGCAGTTGGTTTATTTTCATGTCAAACACAATAGGCATGGCGTGCATGAGAAGAAGTATTCAAGAACAAGACACGAGTGCATAAAAAAAACCCAAAAATACAAGACGGGTTGGTTTCAAAACTTGAATGAATTTCTCGTTTTGACCAAGCCACGTTCAAAACAATGTGTCATTTTCCGATGATTAACGTTCAAGCCATTTCACTGACATGAACATCACTTGGCCGCATTACATACAATGAGGTGCTCTCTCGTACGGTGGCCCTGGAACGACATTTTAATATTGACTTTTTTAATGTGAACCTTGTATAAACCTCTTAATATTGACGTTGTACCTTCGCAATATGCACGTTGCACGAAGCTTAATATCGCATTGTGGAAGCCTTCTTAATGTGAATGTTCCAACTTGTTAATATTCACGTTCGATCTTGTCAATGTACACCATCGGAAATCTCTCGTAACTATGATTAAAAACACACAAAAAATCTGAATAGGGCTTGAAGGATGTAAAGTATTATGATAAAAGCCTTCTTAACGTGATCACAGAACACTGTTTTGCATTATTGTAATTGACGGAGAGTATACCGTCAAGAAATTAATTAGTCTCATGAATTGAACACATCTTTTCTAGTGAAACAGCGCTCATTAGCCTGAACATGACTTATAAATTGTTATGTTTTGGATATCAGATTAAAGCTTAGAGGTTTTTCTTTCATTAAATACAGAAAAGAAAAACATGAAAACAGCAAATTGGGTTACTGAGAAAATGCAAATTATGTAACACAACTCCTTTATGGTCCATTCCAATGGCATTACCACAGTTAAGGGATTTACACTGGACCTTTTTGTGCATGAAATGCATGTAGCGCATTGTGTCCTAATCCTTACAAACAACACGGCACATGACAAGAATACGAATGAATTTGATGGAAATACCTTTTGTTTTCCACCCGAACAGGTATCTTATCCTTTTAGTCCTATGTTAAACCTTTTCAGCATCATAAATATGTCCAAAGACTAAAGAAATTGCACAATTAATGAACGACATATTAAAATAAATGGTTCTTAACTGTGGTAATGTCATTGAAATGGACCAGGAGTGGTGTTACATAATTGGCATTTTCTCAGCCACGCAATGTGCTGTTTTTATGACTTTTTCAGTATACAAGAGAAAAAATTCAGCTTTTATCTCATATCCAAAACTTAAAAATTCATTGATCACGTTTTTGAAAAAAAAGGGACAAATGTTTCAGGGTTGCATTTGTTTGGGTCACCTGTATATAGTAAGCAATCATAGACACCGAAATTTTGCCATCGGGAGACGAATATATCTTTAATTTCAAAAATGTATGTTTTGGTTTACATCTTGACCGGTTTTCTTTTTCTATGTATAGCCATCCATGCAACATTTTCTGGAAAGAAATGTAATCTACACCGTATAGATTACCTTTCTTTCCAGAAAATGTTCCAATTCTAGTCTAACCCCATCCTGTTATTGAACCACATCATATTGGGTTACACGTCCTCATCTGTAATTGGTCAGGTTTCGAGGAAGAGGCCAACATCGAAAGCGAAACGACAAAACATTTCCGGAAATCTTTCCGAGTAAATACCTAGGATCAATGCAGGCTTATAATTGACACCGTTCGCATACATCTATATATTCCCTTTAGTGTCGTTACGTTACAAGTCGTTTGGTGTAGCTTATTCACCAGCGAGTGTTGCTGGCCGAGTGTGTATGTATGTATATATATATATATATATATATATATATATATATATATATATATATATATATATATATATATATATATATATATATATATATATATATATATATATATATATATATATATATATATATATATATATATATATATATATATATATATATATATATATATATATATATATATATATATATATATATATATATATATATATATATATATATATATATATATATATATATATATATATATATATATATATATATATATATATATATATATATATATATATATATATATATATATATATATATATATATATATATATATATATATATATACTTTTCTATGTATAGCCATCCATGCAACATTTTCTGGAAAGAAATGTAATCTACACTGTATAGATTACCTTTCTTTCCAGAAAATGTTCCAATTCTAGTCTAACCCCATCCTGTTATTGAACCACATCATATTGGGTTACACGTCCTCATCTGTAATTGAATATATATATATATATATATATATATATATATATATATATATATATATATATATATATATATATATATATATATATATATATATATATATATATATATATATATATATATATATATATATATATATATATATATATATATATATATATATATATATATATATATATATATATATATATATATATATATATATATATATATATATATATATATATATATTTATATATATATATATATATATATAAGAGAGAGTTTAACTCGGCCTCCCAGACGATGTTTGCTCATGAAAGGATCCGAGACCGCGGGCTCCCGCGGCCCCAAAATCGCTCCACGTTCGTGGAAAAATGCGGAGGGTGTCTTCCGCCGGGTCGGACACTTCGGGTCGTCCTGATTTTCCCGTACGGACTGGCGATCCGTTTCGTCGATTTTTCGTGACTGCGTTTTGCGCAGGAATTTGCCGTCGTGTGCGCTTTCACGTTGACTGCCTGTCCGCCCCCTGTGCTGGCTTTTTCTGCGTGTCTAGACTGTGCGAGTTCTACTTGGCTGTTTTGCAAAAGAGTTCACCAAACGGTAGCATGGGGTGACCTTGGCAAAATATGTTTTCTCCATGGTGCGTGGCCATCAAGTGTCCCTATTCTTTCATATGCTTCGCTTGCCGCCCCTGCGTCGAGTGCAACGAATACTCAGAAGGGCCACACATTAGTATGCCTTGCGCGGTCTGACCAATCGAAAGTCTATACTGCGTAGTACTTCCGAGCTATGCGTAAAACCGTCGATGGCAACGCATACTGCAGCCTGCTACAAACCCTGGAAACGAGGTTGAGTCTACGGTGCTCGCTATTTGAAGCACAAGCATGTGACGTCGCGTGATAGAGTGCTGTTGCTTCCATAATGTGTTTACAGCTCCATGCTTCCACCACCAAGGCTGACCGTTGTGAGTTCGCTGCTCGCCACGTATAATTCAGTGTCGCGTTATAATTTCAGGGGCCTGTTTGGGATCAACGAAGGATCGATGCATTGCTTCAAATACCGCGATCTTAAAACGCAGTCACAAAAAAATCGACAAAAAAGTGTCCGACCCGGTGGAAGACACCCTCCACATTTTTCCACGGACGTGAAGCCGCGGTCTCGGATCCTTTCAGGAGCAAACATTTCTCGGAGGCCCAGTAAAACTTGCTCTTATATAGAAGGTTGAACCAACTTGAATAAAAGTTGGATCGACTTTTTCCTCGCAGACGGTCTCGCAAATTGTAAGAAGTTCAAGTTTACGTTTGCTGAAGAGTCCAATACTGAAACTTAATTATGACCTTCCTCCATGATTCAGACCGTTTGTAATTTTATAGTACACTCAACATTTTCATTTCAAATGACACCTTAACGTTTAATTGCATTATGATTTATTGTCAAAACTGTACAATCAGCCTTCGCCTGTGTACTACAGTAACCTTTTCACTACATTTTCCAAAAGCGACTGCCTCACAAATGCGACTGATTCTATTGCTCAGAATACATGTAGCTGATTCAATTACTCAAAACTCAAAACTTTAAAAGATGATCTTCTGCTCAAATTGGTTTTAGTGGTCAGAAATTGCCTCAGATCACACCACAGAAATTGCTTTACTATAACTGCATGTCTCCCAACTATATCCCCCATTTACATTTAACTCCCCACATTTTCATCCCCAACACTACGCCCTACCCGATCTATGATCGGGTAAATCAGCTTGTCTGTGATAATTCACTTGATCACGCACTGACGACAAAGACGAGTCTGCAACGGACAGCTCCAGTTGAGATAGTCTTCGGTAGGTGTAGTCTTGGCCTCTAGATTTGGAGTTTATTACGGAACCCAGCCAGTCACTGACAAGCCCGGTGAAGCTGCCATGGCGTGTGGCAGAGGACGCTGTCAACAGTTATGTTATCTTAAGAACTTTGGCAGCGCTACCCAGGAGATTTAAGGCATATACTCCGCGTGCACGCATTACCTTGTATTGGGGAATAAAATACAGCATCCAGCCTCGGGCAAAGACTACGGTATAGGTTTCGATCAGTTAAGTTTACATGTTAAATTAAAAACTCAATGGTTCTTGATGAACACTGTTTTTTTTCTCTGTGTGGTTGAAATAATTATATAGTTAACCACTATTTTGTATACGATTCTGAGCGAACTTTACAGTTGCGATAACTTGGCTCATGTGGACATCTGAATGGCTGCAAGCGTGTACACTGTGTCAGTTTGTCAGCAGTGCTGCAACTCCACGATGCACGGCAACTTACAGCGCCCCTATCACAATATTTATGGAAACTCCCTGTATTACAATATTTCAATTAATATGCGCACACAGTGATCAACAATAGATGTGAAATAAATCAGAGAGCCTTAATTCATGATAAAAATCACTACAAGGTAGACCCAGGTAAAGTGACATTAAACAGCTGTCAGATTGAAACTCCATCATAACTGGTTGTTTAACTATAGGGCTTGACAAGGACTTCGCGCTTTTTAGAATGCATGATTCACATTGCGAAGGAGGACGATTCAACAATGATATTAACAAGATGCAAGGTCAAACATTCACAATGCGAAGGTACATGGTTCATATTGCGAAGAAGCAAGGTGCAACGTTGACATCAAGCATGATCAATTAATGGTGTACATTGACAAGATCGAACGTGATCATTAACAAGTTGGAACATTCACATTAAGAAGGAACAACTTCCACAATGCGAAATTAAGCTACGTGCAACGTGCATATTGCGAAGGTACAACGTCAATATTAAGAAGTTACAAGGTTCATATTAAAAAGGTCAATATTAAAATGTCGTTCCAGGGCCACCGTAATTTTAAGTTCGGATTAAGCAAATTCAAACAACGAGCACACGTTTTCATCGCGGAGTATTCGATTTCGTCTCGTCCACGCCTAATCTTGTTATAAGTTCAATACTGGAATCTGCAGTGGTTGTGTGGTCATCGGGAATTACGGAAATCCAAGCTCAGAACATTGAGAGAGTAGGGAAAAAAAAGAATTAGCGTATAATTGTTTATCCGTATACTGTCTTGTCCTATCACGATCTCATGGATTTTGTTTAAGATTCAGTCATCATTCGAAATACGCGAACAACTGGTTCTAAAATTTGCAAAGTCCTTTCTTATTTCCAATAGACACAACCACCTCTTGCCACCAGAACGGAAATCCGCTTATTTGTCAGAGCATACTTTAAAAAGCACGCAGATATTGAAAAATTTACCAATAAGAATTCAAAAATACAAAGACTCACCGGTACCATCCATGGTACAGATACTGAATTCAGCATCCTCAAACTCATTAGGCTAACTGCAAATTCCAATCCATCATTTTATTGTAGCTCTTGTCATATGCCCTTAATTCTATATCCATTTTTGCACTTTGCACTGTCAGTATTGTTCTTTTTTAATACACGGGGACGAACGCCCGTTGTTAACATTGTTTTCTTCTTGCTGTTTTAAGTTTTAATTTATTGATTAATCTTTAATTTGAACATAATTTCAATTTTAGACTGCTTACGTTACAGCTTGGTATACATTCGTAAATTGTATCGTAATTTTGCAAAACCGAATTATTTTAGTCTTTGACTTTTTATGTATAGTGGTATTTATTATCAAATGAAAACCAACATTTATTTAAACTGAAAAGGTGTTTTTCCAAGCACCTTTGAAGATGAAAATTTAGGCCATTTGTACATGAACAATGAAGAGCGCACTTTCTTGATTAGACTGGTTACATGTTTAGATTTACATGCACTATGAGGGCTAATGTTTAGGATCAATGACCCACATGCGATTAACTGCAGTATAGACGACTGTCTGTCGGAAACATTAGACCTAAGGGGCCATTAAAAATGTTCAATGTTTTTGAATTTTGACTTTTTTCCAAATTGTGGGTGGGTATCATTCTTCATTTGAAGCTTGTCACTTAGATAACCAGTCTCATGATCAGTTTTTTCCTCAGCCTCAAGATCATTTTCTTTCAGATGATTCCAAGAATGCATGCGAAGGTTTGCTTTCGGTAGAGGAATGTTATAAAGTTGTCATTTATCTTGCCAATGGTAAGACCCCAGGAACCGATGGTCTCCTAGCCGAGTTTTATAAGTCTTCTGGCCTGAAATTAATCATTTTTCATTAATGCTCCTAATTATTCTTTTGACTTGGGTGAAATGTCAGTTTCCCAGCGTGGAGGAATTATTACTCTTTTACCCAAGACAAATACAATTCCTCTGTTTTTAGGTAACTGGCGTCCAATTTCGATTCTGAATACCGATTACAAGATAGCTGCTAAAGCTATAGCTTTTAGACTTAAGAATCATTTGACCTCTCTCATTAGATCAAACAGGTTTTATCCAGGGCAGATATATTGGCGAAAATATTATTACTATCCTTGAAGCTTTACAGTACACAGAAGATGAAAATATTCCTGGTATTTTGTTTTGTGTCGACTTTGAAAAAGCCTTTGATAAGTTGGAATGGCAGTATGTGGATAAAGTTTTGTTATATTTTGGTTTTGGTGAGGACTTGAGAAAATGGGTTAAAGTTTTTTATAGTAACATTGACAATACTATTATTAATAATGGTTATTCCTCTGATTTTGTTCCCATGACACGAGGAGTGAGGCAAGGTTGCCCCTTATCCCCTTTTCTTTTTGTTTTAGCCGTGGAGCCTCTTGCTGTAGCCATTAGGAATAACCAGCATGTTTCTGGTGTTCAGGTAAATGGGCATACTTTAAAAATCTCTTAGGTTGCCGATGATACAACCATTTTTTTGGACGGATCAGAAAAATCCTTAGGCACAATTCTTGATATTTTGGAAGATTTCAAGCGGTGCTCAGGGTTGATCATCAAGCTACATAAATCCGAGGTTCTTCGTATTGGCTCTAGCAAAAAAAAGTGAGGAGGTTTTTTTTTCCGGAATACGCTTAAAATGGAGCAATCATTAGTTTAAAGCTCAGGGTATTACTTTCTCGTTGTTGAAAGAGGAGCTTTTCAATTTAAATTTTCTTCCCATTTTAACTTCTATAGAAAATACTTTAAAGATTTGGAATATGAGAAACCTGACATTACAGGGAAGAATCACTATTTTGAATCTTTAATAATGCCTAAGTTAACTTTTGTGTCCTCTGTTTTACCAAATCCAGACCATGCATTTTTAAAGAAAATTAATAAGTTAATTTTCTCCTTCGTGTGGAATAATAAGCCGGATAAAATTAAGCGTACTGTTTTATTTAATACTATTGACCAAGGTGGGCTAAATATGGTTGATTATGAACAGCATGTTTATGCATTAAAGGCATCTTGGGTGAAGAGGCCAATAATAAGGGGAGCTGGAAGCAGTTTTTTGGCATTCGCTTCAACGAGTAGGAGGGCCGGTAATTTTTCAAGGGAATTTTGCCCTTCGTTTTGTGAAATCGTTGAAGCTGAATTCCCGCTTGCTAGAGGATATTTTTTGTGTTCTTGGAGCTTCGCTCATAAACATCCTGTTTCAATGCAAGATTACTGTAATCAGAGTCTTTGGTCTAATTCTTTTATAAGTATTCAAGGTCAACCTTTATTTTATAGACACTGGCTTGAGGCAGGGATTTTAAAGATTAGGTACTCATACATGGGCGTCGCCAGGATTTTTTCTAGAGGGGGGCAAAAAAATTTTTTGCCCAAAAATGCTTGTATTTCTCAACACATTCTCGATTTATCAGTTTTTGAGGGGGGCAGGGACATTTTGCCCCCCCCCCCCAACTCATTAATTTACACCACTTTGTCTTCGCGCCTCTTTTTCTTTTCTTTTTTTTTCTTCCCTTTTTTTTTTTTTTTTTTTTTTTTTTTCCAGGGGGGGGGGCAAGTGCTCCCCCTTGGCCCCCCCTCGCGACGCCCATGTACTCATAGCTGACTCAGGTTATTTCTTTACTTTCAATGAGGTTAGATTAAAGTATGATTCGAAGAGTAATTTCATTGAGTATTATGGTGTTCTAAAAGCCATTCCCCGGGAATGGAAAGACAAATTTAAGGGACAGAATTTGTGTGATATTCAGACTACTTTGTCTTGAACAAACACCTTTTTTTTGTCAAAGAAGTTTACAATTTCCTAATGGATAAAATTAGAACTATCCCGTGTAAAATTATTGACAAATGGACCAAGATGTATCAGGTACATGAAGATGATTGGAAGCGTATTTTTATGCTACCTTTTAAATGTGCGTTGGATGTTAAGTGTAGAGAGTTCCAATTTAATTTTTTACACGGGTTAAAGGTAAATAATGACTTTCTCCACAAAATTGGTCTGTCTGATACCCCTGTTTGTACCTTTTGTAAAACCGTTCTGGAGAAAAATGATCATTTATTTTTTAATTGTCCTTTTGTTTCATGTTTTTGGAAAAATGTGGAGGAATGGTTTACGTCAATTTGTAAAGTCAATATTGTTCTTACAGAATTTTCTATTATGTTTGGTTATAATATTTATGACCCAGACCTTTTTGTTAACTATGTAATTATCTTGGGTAAACAGTACATTTATAAATGTAAGTATGAAGAGAAGCCTCCTCAAATTAACCATTTTATGAATCTAGTTAGAATGATGGAGAGAATTGAATTTTATATATCAACTAGAAGGGATAAATTAGCTACCCATCAAAGAAAATGGTATCCTTTGATGTAACTCAATGTTTCCTTCTCGCTCTGTCACCAATATATAATTCATTTCTGCCATTTCTTAATTGTATGATTATAATATTAATTCATTTGTTTTGTAATTATTGATGCACTGATGAATACAAAAAAAAAAATTGTGGGTGGGTGGGTCAAGGTAAAAAATCCAAATTCACCTTTCATTAAGAAACAAACGTAAAAACTAAACTAGATCTTTTGACTTGCCTGTACTACGCGCTAGCGTTCCGATTCGCGTTTCTTTTCCAACTTCGTCCCCATTTACAGACAATGACCTCTGCACATTAAATAGCGCCCGCTAGCGCTGCATGTATATAGCGCATAATAAACAAAAAAAGTGGCCGCCATCATGGATTTATGCGAAATGCCGGCCGTCCTCGCAGTTTGGACAGAGCAAAAGCCGATCATAAAAACTCCATGTTCGTCGTGAGAACATTTTGTTTTGCGTCCAGTTTGCTGTCCCAAGAAACAGTTTTAGCCTCATTCAGCAGCAATGGAAAATTTCCCGAACCGACTCGCCTGTCGTTCAGGAACACCAGTGGGATGTAATGATGAGTTGGGCCTTTCGCGTGTGTTTTTTTAGGTAGTTATTGTATACGGTCCTCGCTCTTTAGTTTGGGTCACGTCTTTTCCTCCATAATTAAAATGAACTATTTCTTTATCATTCTAAGATTAATTTTGGAAGACTTTTTGGAATTGTGGAACACTTGTCTTCTGGTGTGAAAGTATACCGTAATACAGACTCCTTCTTGCGAATGGGGTTCATAAATACGAAATGAATTCCGAATTCTTAAACAGACTTCTTTATTGAGATTACGTTTTAAAGCAATTGTGAGAAACATTTTGAAACCTGACGCCACTTTTTTCTTCATAATCATCTCAGTGAGGGTCAGTCAGTACCAAAAAAAAATGATAAGACATGAATCCGGGACTGAGAAACATTTCCCAATTTTTGAGGAAATACTTCAATAATTGTCTTGACTCTCAATTCACTTTGTACACAACCGCTGAAGTGGCGTCAGGTTGCAACATTTTACGGTTAGGGATCGGTTAGTTTTATGAAGAAAATGCGACGTTCTCACAATTCTTTTTGTGTATTTTTTGTATTTATTAATTTTTTTACAGAGAGGCCTAGGCTTAAACTTTACAGACGTACAAGTAATATCAGACATTTTTGTTCCCTTAACGGAACGGGGCCAGAAGCTACATCGTTTTACTGTCTTGTGGTATAAGGCTTGGCAATATATTTTTAAGGATTTTGGAGGATTTTTTTTAGGTTTTACCGCCCAAAATCTTTGTACTTAATGTTACCTTTTCCCGATGATTTAATTTTTTGTTATTTTAATTTTATTGTGTTATAAAAAAAAATCATTTTAAATATGTATCTTAACGTCACGAAGCCATGGGGCAGATCTAGCCTAATATTGCTTGAAACAAATGAACTCACTGGCATGCGGGCAAGGGATTGGCACGTATTATTATTTGTTTACTATTGTCATATTGCCTAATTTCTTTCATGTAATGCTTTTACTTCAGCTAAATTTTAACTTCCAGAAATTCCATTCTATTTTTCTTCGCTTAGGCTTTTTGAGTATAAATACACGAACAATTTGACGTTTAATAACGTTTTGCCAGAGACTTAAAGTTCTCAATAAACAAGCACATGAATCCCAGATATCGTATAATACCCTTAAAACTTAGGTGAAACTTGACTCGGGCCTATGTGCGTGGATACAGGCCTACATGTCATTGGGTTACTTCGTCATACCATTTCCCGTCCCTGTTTAAAGTAGACCTATATTTATGTGCAAAAATGTAGATAAAGTTCATTGAACAATAAGTGATTTATTTTAACCAATAAATAAGGTCACTATTTTTTTCAGGCAGTACAAATCTTTAATTTCCTCTTAGTTTTGCGTGGCAAGGTAATTCCCAAAGATCATAATAATCGATTATAATAGCCGTCTGCTGTGATCAGCCGTGTTTCGCGAAGTCTCCTGCGTGGTGTGAACCGATTTCCTGACGGACAACAGACGCAAAAGTAAACATGGCACCCTCCAGACGGCTGTTTACACCCGATGAAAGACTGAATAAAAGCGCTTGTGAAAACTGTTCGGATGAAATTCGATTTGATTTTTAGTATGTTGAACAGTGATACTTCCTGCGCCTGACAGTGTTAAAATATATTCATAAATATCTAAGACAGTTTACGCATTCCTATTGGTCGATATCACGTGGCCAGTCTTAAACGGATGATAAAGACATGGCTAGCTGGTCTTAAACACTTTTCCAGTGTCACAATAAAATGTGGACTCCTAAAAATCCAGTGCCTCTTATCGTTTCATTGGTTGAACGTTCACAATCCTCACGTAGGCATGCGCAACACTACCAGGGAGTCAGAATTTTATAATTCTAAATTCAATAAGCAACGCGCCAGGTGCGTTCTGCGCGACATCGCGCAGAACATGCTACGCGCGCGTCAATCTCCATATAAGGGTTGTTTACATCTTACTCGCCAGCTGAACACTCCATTATTTTGCAGGAGGGATGTTTCAAAAAGCATAAAGTGAATTTGTTGAACAAAATCGGGATTTTTGAACGAATTATATGATTTTTTTCCTACCGAAAAGGTATTTATGAATGGGAATAGATATGTGCTCCGTCGGTATTTATCACTCTGTTTAAGACCAC
The DNA here is from genome assembly GCA_029964075.1 of Patiria pectinifera. Classification (NCBI taxonomy): domain Eukaryota; kingdom Metazoa; phylum Echinodermata; class Asteroidea; order Valvatida; family Asterinidae; genus Patiria; species Patiria pectinifera. Next base: position 1,200,292 of record CM057131.1, on the reverse strand, counting down.
TTAGAGTCTGGGTGCTGATAATTACCCTCGCCTCCGGCTCGGGTAATTATCAGCACCCAGACTCTAAGTGGTCTTAAACAGAGTGATAAAAACCTCCAAAGCACACATTTATTCCCTTATTAATAAATACCTTGTAGAGTTGATGGTTTCTGATTGGTCGAGACTCGATCACGTGGGGGTGTTTTAACGGTGATATAAAGACCAGGGGCGGATTGCAATAACGTGGTCTTAGTCGGCTGGCTAAACCAGTCCAATTTTAGCCGGCTATTGTTCTTAGACGGTCTTGGTTAAGACACCAAACTTAGCCCATTGCAATAAGCTGGTCTTTACTAAGTACGCTTAGAGTAATGATTCACAAACAAACATTCCATGGTAACGGGAAAATACTGGAGAGACTGCACAATTTTTTTTTTTAGGTTTGTGTGATTCATATCATACGAAATCAAATGTCAATTCCGAAATTTTATGTTGAGAAAATTGTATTTGCATAGTTCAACTCAGTGTCATTACATTTTTCCAGAAGATCCCTTCAATCCCAGAGAATTATCCCTCCAAGCAGTACTCTGCTTTTTTAAGATTTAATCATCAAACACTCATCAACTGGGGAAAAATATTTTGGGAAAGAATAATTCAACACACCAGTGAATTCCAAAAATCCCAACTATAGACCATTTTAAGCCAGCCCAACCCAGGCTAATTATTTTAAGACTGTCTTACTACTTAAACTGTGTCATTGCAATGGTCTAACTTATAGACTGACTGACAGCCAGAGCTTTTAGACTGTCTAATGCGCATAGACAGCTTTAAGACCGGTTATTGCAATCCACCCCAGCTTAAAAGAACAAGCGAAAAATGGCCCCTGAACCAGCATTGATCCCGCCCCATGGAAGGCAATTATTGGCCAAATTTACAACAATCACACGGCAGCTTGTAACAATACAGCACTGCACATGCGCTCAACCACCTTCGCGTGAGACTGACGCGCGCGTACGCAACACAGTTGCTATAGGTGGATGCTCGTAAGGAAGTTTTAAAACAACATCATACAGCAGTGCAGTATACTGAGGATGTTTACGACGAAAGCGTAGATCTACGATTTATTTTCTTTAAACACTTCGCCCATCGACATATTTACCTTTCCTAAACCAAGCATCTAATCAAGTAATTCTGGACACAAGGACTGTTTAAACGAAATTTCACCTCGACTTTGTCTCCGTCCATAAACAGCGGTCACCCCCAAACCCAATCATTATCACGCAGTGAAGACCGGCTCCTCACACTGGTATTCCCTTATTCTATTACATTTAGTTCCAGGTCAGACCCTATTTAGTTGTAAAGTAACGGGAATGTTTCGCTTGTTCAAATGTAGACCTACTAAATAAATGTATGGAACGATGGTAAACGTTTATAATAAAAATATAGGTTCCTCTCGCTGTATAGTATATATATCGCAAAACCGAGTATATTGTTCTGATAGGAAAAAATCATACATTTGGAGCTACTTTACAAAGGTATTTCAGCTTTTCCATTATGCTAAACAATACAAGTTATACAAAAACTATTCAGACAGTGAGTCGCCGAAATCCATAAGGTTTCTCAGATCGTCGAGGTTACCATTTGCACCTGCAATCTGATTCGGTTGGTAAAGAAATGATCGTAGCAATCAAATTGCAAAAGCGGGTATCTCACATCCAAATCAATAAATGTAACGGTTCGATACGTCTACGTCCCGTAATGAACTTACCCGTATGCGAGAATGAGACAAAATCTCCATCCACGGCCTTCCCCGCAGTGGCATCTGAAGCAGTTGAGCTCTGAGTGGCCGGTTTCCCAACCACATTCAAGGATAGCACTGTGGGTTCAAATATAGAATAAGAATGATTGAAGGAGTACGTGGGTGGGTGGGTGATGGGGGAGTTTTCGCCCCAAACTTCAAAAATGTGACATGCCCTGGCATTATGGGGAATAACCCCTGTTCTTGTCTTTTTAAGTTTTATATAACATGTTAAAGAACGACTCTTTACCCTTGTAATGATACCAGTATAATCTGCAGTATAATCTCTGAAACAGAGTGAGCGAAGAAATATGCGGATGTCGCCGAATCCATAAGAAATTATACACAGCTTGATTCGTGGCTTTACTTGGGATGTTTTTGGCTTAGCTCATGTAGAGGCTTATTTATTTAATATCATAAACCTAAAACAAAGCATACATATATACATCACAAGCGTATAATATTAATACCAGTTATAATGTCAAGTTATTCAGTAAAATATGTGCAAAAATGACAATGATCCCTACAAAATCGTCTTAAACCAAATACATGTGTCATGATTATATGTTCCGAGCGCGCATAATACTCGCCGGGGGAACAATTTTTAAAGCGGTCGGTATCGTGGAAATTATCAAAGCATTCTAAACACTTGATCAGTTGTTCAAACTCTCAATGTAAAATTGGATTTTAAAGTAGCACCTTATAAAATCGTAACATTATCGAGTGCATGACTGGTATTCCGCAAGGGAAAAACAACAACAGAAAACAGAAACTACAATCTACCATCCACGTAGTCACAGATAACGTATTGTATTTGAAACATGGATTTTTAAAACAGAGAAATGATCTTAAAGAGAAAATCAACTTTTAGCTTGTTTACCTCCATTGAGAAGGCAGGCATCCATCAACAGCAGCAGCACAGCGATACGATCCCACCGTAAAACCGACGCCATTGTTAGACCTACTCATATAGGCCTACACGAAGTTCTGTTATTTCAACGTTCTACCACCAAGTTCGTTGAACAACCCCTGTTTCCCCTCAAGCGTAGCGTAGCTGAATACTGTTTTCAAAGCCTTTTCAAAAATGTTCTTTGTATGTAAGTTCAAATCAAGGTGAACGTGGATGTGCTGCCGCTGCTCATATACTGCTGCTCGTTGTAAGCGACTGTGTATTTATTGTGTGGAGTTCCATAGCAAGGACAGCAAATAATGCCTCAGTTACTTCCTGGTCGACCACGCACAGTTAGTTCCTTCTATCGAAACATCTCATTAAAACTGCGATATCATTTTCGGGCATGGAGTGGGATGAAATGAACTAGCAGAACACTTCTACATTGTACCAAAATGTTTTGATTTACACTTTACCACATTTTATTTCTCAATCTGAGTACATGGCTTATATTGAAAATTCCCGTATATCGATGAATTACATGATATACAGCCATTACAATTAAAATCCAAAACAAACGAATAAAACCAGTGCAGCTAGTATTATGATTATAGATACCCATAGTCCAACAAATCAAGAAGCGAGGAAGTTATAACTACATGTATGTAGTTATAACTTTTTCGTTAATTGCATGCCATTACCGAATCTGATTACATTGCGTAGGGCCTATTTAGCAAACTGCCGAATAATTAAACTGATGAATTAAAGATAAACTAAAATTCTGTAATGGAAACAACTAAATGAAAAAAAAAACACCAAGAACATATATAATGCAAAACGTTCTATATATCCAGTGTTATATGAAATTCACACCCATATTCAGACAAAATATGAAGTGGGTTAGTTATAAAGTTTATGCGGTAGTTTATAAACTGTTTCCATAGGAACCCAAAGCTGATATCCTGTCTCACAAAAGCTAATCCTCTTATAGCTGCCACAGTATACTTAGAATAAACGTATGAACCTATAAATTCAACCACCAGTTTTGTATGTTTTCGGTGTGCAGCTGGGTAAACATTTTAAGATTTGTATCTGTACCCATGAGAAAATGTAAACCAAAGTAATACACCAACAAAACATTTTTTTAATGGAAACCTTTACGTACACAAATGTAAATAAAATTGGTTTGAGATTCATTATCCGGGTACATTATAATTCTTTAAAATGATTTCCACAAGGGTTTATAATCCCAAACTATTTATTCGCTCACATTTCTTGAGCGCAAGACATATTCTAGCAGTAGAATATGGACTTCAAAATAAGATTTTCGTAATACATACTAAGCAGTTTCCCATATTTTCCAATAAACCCATATTTGGAGGGCTCGTCCTTGAAAACATTTGGACTACAAACTATTTTGCAATCAAGAAAAACACACTCGATAGATGCCAACTTTTAGCCTACAAACACTACAGGGAATTTTATCCGAGATAACTAATGCAGGCCTAACAAACGTCTGTCTGCATGCAAAGCATAAACAAGTAGATTAATTACACATTTTTTGCATTTATTTCCGCCATGATCAGTAGGACCGATACTCTTAACGGGACATTTTCAATCACCATTGACCTACTTTATAAGAGTCACGAGTTTTGTGCTGTTGTCACACGACGAATTAGTCATGTCTTTAAAAGTTCTCGTAGACAACACACGAGTCCAAGTTGACCTTATCGTGGCACACTGCATAGTGTTGCTGAACACGGAAACGATACACGCATGAAAATTGCAACTTAGACATTTGAAAAGCTGGGTACATAATAACCCCAGAGCAAATAACCTATTAAAATGCTCAGCGTTCATTATAGGCCTTTGATGTCACCGTTCTATCTATCCCGGAAGTTAATTTAAACGTTTTTAATTAAGATTACAAGGCAAAACCACAACGGAAAAACAAATAGATATAGCAGACAAAATGTAAAAACAAAACACTCGACTAGGTTGAACATTAACTTTTTGCAATATTTGCAGACATAATATGAGGGCGCTATATATTTGGAGTAGATAAATTCCGGTAAATAAAAAAAAAACCTCTCAAAATGGCGCCCTCCTGTTGAGTCCAACATTTCTCAAAAAGGCCAATGAATGTTTTAGAAGTAAAGAATAACGGAGAACAATTTTAGTTATACATTTTTAAGACAACGATGATCACCCCTGAAGCTATTCCTGAGTCTCTCGCCTTTTTCGAAAACTATGCCTACGCTTAATTGTAAAATAGAGCAATTGCAGGGCCTTATTTTATGTAAATTTCACAAAAATACAAGCTTGCTATCTAAATAAATGGAACCATATATGGAACCATAACCATTTAAAATAATAGAGCACTAACCAAATTAACGTGTAACGCATATAGACGTATAATTGTTAATTGAACGGGTAAGCAAAATTGTTTCACAGAAATTGCAATAAAGTATTAAACTATTCGTACGAAATTTTAGTAAATTGCTTTATGCATCCAACAGCGGTACCATCCATAGACAATATATACAGCCAAACGAGCTACTGAAACAAAATCTTCGAGCAACGTGCTATATACATTGGTGTGATCATTTTATATGTTATTTGTGTTTCTGACAGAAAAACGATATGCCATTAACGTATTATACTTGTTATGTTATTACTTCCAAGTCTTTCAGAACACACTTTAAAATAAAATCCGTCTAGTGTATAACCATTGTGCCAGTTACAGAGAGCTTGAGCTGGGCTAAACTCAAGCCCCCCCCCCCCCCTCGCCGCAAGATAAAGAACCCCAATAACCCTCCTGAAAAAAATAAAATCGCAAGGAAGGATTTATAGATTATCGCAAGGAAGATTTTCCACCGTCTTTCTAGTTATTGTCAAACTCTGGCTTTATGACGTGAATCTCGTAGATATGAGGTGCCATGTAGATCTGAAAGTTAAACCAAACGTGAATTATGTTAATAGAGTTGCATATTGTTATTTGAATAACATATTTTAAAAAACAACAATTTTTTGAATGACATAAAAACTCTCGTTAAGTTCAGCGAAAAGATAAACATGTAGCACACATTAATACACTTCTCTAATAAGACTTCGGGGAAGTTTTGGGGACAAACGCAATGCACGTACGTTCTCATGTGATGGATCGTTCATGTTCTCGAGCACCTCCGTAATTTCTCTGAAGCTGGGGCGATGGCTGGGTTGTGGTTGCCAACACTTCATCATCAGATCGTAGCTAGAGCAATTAACAACACATAAACCCTGGATTGTTTTTGAGTTTTTGCAAAAGATGTAAACTTTTGTTATTTTTAAGCTGCCTTGCATAGGCCTTGTTGATTAACATAATCCACGTTTAGCAAGCAATTATTTAAAATAAAATAATTAAAGTAAGAAATGTCTTAACTACATTTCATCGGCACAGTTTTCCGGCTTGGGCATTCGGTAGCCTTCCTGCAGTCGTTTGGCCAACAACAAGCTCTGAATTCCCGGATAGGGCGTCGCACCTGCAATTACCGATTAATAAAGTAAATGTTTAATGTTCTATACCACAATATCAGTATCAGAATTCTTAAGCTACCGTGATCTTTATCCATCGAATGAGACTGTGATGAAAAAAGAACAATTTGTAGAGTTGAAGAAGGGTGACAAGATCGCAAACTGAAGGTCAAATTTATTAATTTATATCACGGTTTTTCTGATAGTTTAAACTACGTCCAAGTAATAACCAAATGCGAAATAAACACACAACCAAGTTGTTGTTCTTTACGTTAACTCTGTATTAGATTCTCCTTCTGAAATATAAAGATCTCATACTTACCAAATGTGGCTATCTCCCACAGCACGACCCCGAAAGACCACCTGGAAAAAGATTACCAAAAAATCCAGGCATGAAAAACGTTTCATAAATCTCACCTAGAATGGAAATTACTAGGATACTTTTTATGAAATTAGTTTCAAAAGTCTTGAAATACTATGCAGATGATTGTACTTACACGTCGCTCTTAGACTGGAATACCTGGCGCGTCAAAGACTCGATGGCCAACCAGCGGAAAGGGACTCGGGTCTAATTTAAGACAATAGTTGTAAAACCAATTGAACAAAGACAAAAAAATACTGTATTCGTTTTATAGCTTTAGGATGAGTTAATTGATACTATCTTGCAACACTTGTGTAGTATTTGTTGTTTGTTGTTTAAATTGTTTGTAAAGAGCTATAGTGATGTTGTGGTTATATAAACCTTGCCTTAAAGCGGTTCACATAACCGCTGTTCAAGTGACTATTTATCGCAGCAGCTCGAGATCAACGTATTGTAGTCTGTTCACTATAAGAACTAAATATGCAATATTGGGTAAAATGTACCGTATTATATGGCATCATCATCATCACCATTATCGAATAGCCATGATACATAGGGAATGACGTTAAAGTTCTTACCCCATCATGTTGATCAATTCTTGCCAAACCTTTTATTTGTGGAGTTTAACATTTCAACATATGTTTTGTTAACTTATTAATAACTTGAGTATTGAGAAAATGACAGCTTTACCTGCGATTTCTGAACATAGATGTCCTCTCCCCGAGAAAGTCCGAAATCAGAAATCTTGGCAGTCAAGTCTTCCCCAAGAAGTATGTTCCTCGCAGCCAAGTCACGGTGAATTATCTATAGTACAAGAATACATTTACGATAATAATCAGCCAATTGCCATAATAGAACGCCTTGATTTCGCAGCGCCTGAATGAAATACCTTAAAGCTCTTCACGGATTATGCCATAAGATCAGTTGTACGCGGCAGTAAGAGATCACTGCAATCTGTTTTGCACCCTCAGTGGCAGGCATTTACACGTATACCCCCTGGTGAAGAGAAGATAAAGTAAAGTATATCTTGCTCAAGATCGCAACGTTCGCATTTGAAATAACACCACACACGCCGTGTGGGAAACGTAGCCATTGGGTACAGCAGCTTGTAATATTTTAAACTGTACAGAAATGATATCTTAACCTAAAAACCCTTAATATGGGCATATTTAAATTTGATTGCAAGTCCCTACTCCATTGTCAGAGAGGTGATCCATTCCTCTGGCTATATCTATGCCGAATGTCAGTAAGTTGGAGGAAGTCAGCGGTGATACACCATCATCCGACTCCATTGCCACCTGCTGCTTGGGGCGAGTACTCCTCAGGTAGTCACGCAGGTTGCCGTTGGGGAGATATTCAAGAGCGATGTACAAAATGGCTGGAATAAAGGAAGAAATCGCTGGTCAGACTTTAATATAGAAATTGGAGGGTAAATCAATGTCCCGCGTGCTAGAAATGTGGGGTATGTTAGGCCCAGATTATTGCTTTGAATTTGTTGAAAACAAGGAGCAGGAAAATGGTTTGTGAAGTCTGAAGGCACAATGTATAATTATGTTAATGATATCCCAGATGTATGGTTTTCCATGATCCTTTTATACTAGAGTCCAGTAAAAAACATTAATTTATACTTTAAAAACAGAATCCAAAACCAATTCCGATCTGATTTTTTTTTAACATAATTATTGTGAAATAATATTCACAATTTTTGTAAAGAGGGCTCGAATGATTGATAACACAACTGTACCTTCGTGCATACACGCGCCCATTAGAGCAACTACGTTAGGGTGTGGCTTGATTCGAGCCATTGTCTTGAACTCGGCCAGGACGTACTTGGATGCAGTCGTTGTTGCGCCTGTAAAACATAGAAACAAATTAAATTTAGACTCCCTTTTGCATTCCAGTTAAAGATTTTCCACAAGTCAAATATAACATGATCAAAATAATTAAAGATTACAAAATTAAGCACATAAGTGGAAAGTATTTTTCTTTTACCTTTTAGAGTTTTGATGGCTACTCTAGCCAATCCTCCTTTGCTTTTGAGACGACCTGCTCTCACCTCTCCGAATTTTCCCTTGCCAAGAACTTTGTCCTCAACCGTGAGGTTCTGCCATTGGATTTCAAGACCCCTGGCCCAGGCTGGTAAACCCAAGTCCTCGTAAATGTCCTTTTCAATGTCGTTTTCTGCGATTGCTGACGTAATGCCGTGCCGGACAGCAGAAAGTTCCTATTTTGACCAGGACATTTTTTCAAATTATAAATGATAGAATTCTACAGTAATGAACATTGGTTGCGATTATCTACCTTTCGAATTTTAGAGATCTTCATGTATACTTTTTCCTTACCATAATGAAAAGAAAACCTTAAACAGACTTACAGCCTTTAGACTAACACATCCCAAAGACTTACAATTTCGCGATCGTCAAGCAGTTTCGTTGGAGCACTGTCTTGGTCTCGTTTCCTCAACACTGCGCAGCCGATGATGACAGCAACAGCAACAGCTAACAATACCCCGAGAACGATAGCTGCAATGACTGGTCCATTGTTCTGTGCATTGGTTGTACCTGGTTGATACAGATAAAAGTAACTTGCGATATATGGCTGCATAGGCCTAATCATTATACTAGCTTATAAGGATATAAAATACGTACACATAGTAACATTTTCAAACTCCATCTGTGGCATTCCGAAAGCTCACATTGGTCCCCTGTTAGTCCAAAAGCAATAATTCTAATACAAAACATGGCTCTCCAACTGTTTTTCTTTGGTAGTAGATTGTGTCTATTTGTGTTAATTACCCGTCCTGTTATTTTACCTTCCATTGTTGTATCTGCGGTAAACCGACACATTAAAGAAGCCTTGTGATTCAGAGGTAAGTCACAAGAGCATAATTCCATACTTATGGGGGAATCATACCTTCAGGTGGTTTAGTGTAAACTCGCAAGAGTTGTGGCGCTCCCATATACCACAGGTTTTTAGCTGAAACGATGAACTCATATTGTGTACTTGGATCGAGATTGTCCTGTACGAATGGAGCGCTGGCCGTCTCCTTTTCGATGAAAGTATCCGTTGGAGTAAAATCTGGTTGATAAGGTCTTTCTATTGCCCTGTGTTGTACCTAGAAAGGAATATTAAGTATTTGATCGTACCTTATGGCAGTATTTATGGTCAACTATTGTATCACTATTAAGAGATCAACAACATTTTTTACACCACCTATGATCTTTAAATGATAGAGTATGATTGCTGGTAGATAACAAGATAATTCAACAGTGAACTAATCGAAAAATTCAAAAATCTCTGGTTACTGTTTTAGAAATATTAACTTAAAGTACTTTTGGTTTTGCTTTAATTTACTTATTTTATTAATTTTTCAACATACAACATAACCACTTATTGGTCCTTTAGGGTTTAACGGAGGATACCAATCCAAAGTAACCCGCTCATCAGTCTTATTTGTCCAGCGAAGATATTGTAATGGTCCTGGTACTGTAAAAGAAAGAAAACCAATTACATTTAAAAAAAAAAACCGTAAGAACTTAGTCGCTTGGGAAGTTTCGGTACAAGTCATTTAAGAACATAAGACATTCAAAGGACAGAATATTTATAGCTAAGATTTCATAAAGTGAAGTCCATTGTCAAGCAGAAAAAAAAGCAAAGAGGTTTTTACCTCCTACAACTGTCACATTGATGACTTTGCTCCACGGACCCGGCCCGATTACCGTCTGCGCTCTCACCTGGATTTTGATAGTGATCATGGGCAAAATGTTAAATTGCATGTGTTTAGTGTAGTTCAGTGAAATCTTAATGCCCTTAAATGAATTTGGGATCAGAGCAAGACCCTTGTATCCGAGTCTGATCAACATGCCAACACAAGGCTGTACTCCACAGCCAAGTGTAACTTCAGTGTGATAAAAGTGTACAGACAAAAAATTGTATCGAAGGACCGTGACATGTCATGCATTTAAGTTTTCAGTAACAGTGTTTTTGTGTGTGTGGAAAATTGGAAACCAGGCATACTCAAAACGCTAGCCGAGCTAGTAATGCCTAGAGGTACATCACATCATCACATTATACCCAGTCCACTGAGCTCTATCTGGCGTTACTTATAAACGGCAAAGATGTATTGGTAAACACCTACACATTGGAGAATTTACCTCAACATTATAAGTATCATCTACTTGAAGGCCATCGATCCTGTACGCCACGGTGGTGCCCACATCTGTCTCCTGACGTGTGCTATGATCGTCTCCCAATGTCCAGGCAACGTCGTATGCTGTAATAATCCCTTGCGGGGGGTCAGGCTTCATCCAGCCAACCGTGATGGAATCTTCACTGACATTCATGATGTTGACATTTAAAGGCACAGTAGGTTCTGGAAAAGCGAAGGATATTGGTATTGATGCAGGTGTCATATTAAACTTGGACTCCAATGGAATCTGGTTTCTTAAACCTTATATGGACTCTTTCTCCCACACGTGACATGCCACTGCCTTAATTGTCTTCACTTAGGCTGGCGCAGTACAACCAATGAATATGTATTAATAGAGTCTAAATTTGACAGCACACCGGCCTTGTCATCATGAATAAAAGCTGAGTATAAATTGGCCAACACTTCACCAACAAAATCAGATTTTTGATTGAAATCAGCATTGTACAATATGTGCATTTAATTTCTTACATAGCTTTGTCAATCAGTTCATCAACGCAGAGACTCTACTCAATTTAGCCGCACTGCCTTGAACTGTTAACATTGCGTTCAACATTAGTGATACATTATTACGTATGACCTCAGTGCGAAGTGTAGGGTTAAAGAAACCTTTACTTCAGCCCGCCCTTAATGCGTTTTACTTAACCTAATTACCTGCTTCTACTGTCCTGACAACCACACTTTCACTGTAGGTCCCCGTCTCTTCACTAGTGATAGCTGCAACTTGGAATGTGTATTCAACATACGGTATCAGCTCATCCAATGAAACGGAGGTTTCATTAGTATCGGATTCAAGGAATGTTTGCTGTCCGGGAACCATCCCAGTCAGTTTGTATCGGTATCCGGTGACGGGTGGACCTGGCTGACCTCCACATTTTGGCTCACTCCAGGAGAAACCAAGGCTGCGTTGCATGATGGATGTCGATTTCACTTCTCCTGTGAAAGGTTCCATATCTGAAATGGAAAAACCAAGGGAAATCATATATCCCAAGTTCGGAACTTTGCTGTGGTCGCCTATCATGATCAGGGTGTTCTATTATCTGAAAATTGAACTGAGATGTAAGGAACGCAACAATAGTACCAAAAGAGCTGAACGACTGCTGCCTCGATTTAAATATTGGTTCAGGAACGATGGGATTATTTTGCTAGTCATTTAGCGATTGCGATTTCTTTGTCATACCATACATTTTGCGGATTCGTAATTCTATTTCGACGTTTTGCAATGAAATGTTCCCACATCCAATCATCATCTTCGTAATTCACCGGTGTTTCCACATTCATAATGTGGATGCACAAAAACACTTGATTTATTTCCCAGCTTTATATACTTTTGCTTAAACATTTTGATTATTTACCCGATATTATTGCAATATTTTGCAATGTCCAAGCATTTTAAAATATTCTGCACCCTCTTCGGTTCATTAATAAGGTGTATCATTACTATCAAAATTCAATCATGCATGTATCTTACTTGAGCATTGACAATTGTTTCCGAAGTATGACGAGTCACAACCACCGTTGGTGCATTCTCCTGTATCCTCACTGCAGGTACCTGCACAGTGACATGTCTGCTTACAGTCAGCTCCATACTTCCCCTCGGCACATTCTAATGAAGGGAGAGCAATCATTAACACTCTACATTTAGCGATATTTATATAGGTCAAAGAAATCTTCCTAACAACGAGGTATAATTATGCTGTCAGTGACTAATATCTACATGCCTTAACTGTGTAGACAGGGTATTAAAAAGGTGATTCTTCCAGCTCTCAATTTAAAGATGCTTTAGCATGAAGAGTATTATGCATGACCAACTCAACAAGGTTAGCTGAACTTGCAGACATTAAAGCGATGAATAATATTTTCTGGATTTCACTTACGGTGCAGTTTCTCTGTTATATATTTACTCACCTTGCATGCAGTTAAGTCCTGTGTATCCTGCAGCGCACGAACATCCGTAAGGATCAGGAAGACAAAACAAACGACCTCGGCAAGCGTCGGCGTGATCATCACCGCTGTCAGAGCAGTTATGAACCCCATTTTTACCGAAGACATTGCGGCCTCGTGCTGTGTGTAATTATAAGTACATGTGATAAATGTTGTTACAAATGTACAGAAATAGTGATTTTAAGATATATATTGTTTTCATCTGGGTCTCAAAGCAAAACCACAAAACACCATACTTAACAATATGCCTGATGGCTACCTAGTTTTACCAAAAATAAAAAGCTTTATTGGATTTGGAATGCACGTTGATTAATCACGCTGGCAAATTTAAGAGCCTAATCGTGTCCATCTTAGTTTCTTGCATTAAGATTAATGATTAGCAAGGCATTGCGCCAGTCAGTGAGTTATACCTGTTTCACATTGTTCTCCGCTGAAACCCGGAGCACAGATACAGTTTCCTGTGATGGCATCACATATTCCTCCGTTGTAGCATCGACGACAGACATTGAGACAGGGAGGGTATGCTGGTCCCCATTTCCCCGAAGGACAACCTTTTATTAGAAGTGGACAAAATTAAAGAAAATATGGTTTGTTGTAAGTTGTAAGTTGGTTGGAGATGTCTGGCTCTTCAGTCGAAAGTTCCTAGCATTTAGCATCTTTTGTCGTTGCTGCATTGTTGCAACGCTTTTCTTTGCAGTCATTCTACTTTCTCAAATTTTTAGCTTTTATCTTTGATAGCTCATTGACATTGCACCGACCTCGCACAATGAGCCTCATGGTGCCATGCAGTTGTTGATCCTCCTGGCCAGACGCGAAGCAGCTGTAGACTCCTCCATTTCTCACAGCAACATCGTCAATAGTCCCACCGAGCTGGTCATTCCAAAATGTGATGACGTCACCTCCATTATACCGCCATTTGTAGTTGTTGTTTGGTGCATTCACATTTCGCATCTCCAGTCGAACTGAGTCCCCGACACTAGCTACCTGCGTTCGCTGAACTGGACGGATATGGACGGTGGATTCTAAAAAGAGAACATGAGAACATGAGAAAAATATACAAAGGCAAATGTAGAAGACATGAAGTATCAAATGCATTGATGACCTGTTGTATATAGTTTACGGGCATAAGGGGACGTATGATAAATAGGCCACTCATTTTAGTGTTTATCCATTGACCATTCCCAACACGCAATCACTGTGCGTTCATGTAGGCCTAAGCAACGAATCACCCGAACAATATCTGGTCCAATGCTTCTGCCATTGACGGGCGCCTCCTTGGGTGTACAAGACAATGTGCTCAGAATGGTATATAGACTAACTCGGTGAACAAAATTAGAACATGATTACCATCTTTAGGCAAGATTATGGTCTGTATCTTCGTGTTCGTCCTGCCAGCTCTAGTCGCCTCACAGTAGAAGACACCCGTTCTGTCGATCCCACCCTCTTGGGGTAGGTTGAGCTGTTTGACCTGACATCGTAGTAAAGGATCTTGTAGCTGATTGGACCCTGACGGAAGGGCATTGCTCCCTCCTGTTGTCACTTGTCGACCGAATGAGACATCAGCGGAGATATCGTTGGTACCTTTGTAAGCTGCAATGATGGCATCGTCGTCTCCAGTTTGACCCAGTAGAGCAGGATTGGCGACCAGAGTAAACTCCACCTCCCCATCTGTTTTGATATTTGAAACAAGGTATTGACGATGGCTTATTAAAACCATAACTTGTCAGTTATTTTTGTTTATCAATTATGCACACGTGTACTAGCAAAAACAAGCCAAAGTGTACAAATGTGCTCAAAATCTAATGAAGGAAATTTTAAACTCAGTGAATGCTGTATATTCCGAAAAAAACCTCCAACATTCTGGGATCTCGATTTCAATTCAAAAATTGCCGAGTCATGTTTTAAATTGCGCCCGAAGTCAGCGTTTGATGTCACACACTGAACCGACGAATCATAGCAACAGCACGCGCGTGTACGTCGTGTCAATGCTTGCGTGCGCACTCACGGCTTCGCCGTATTAATAACGAATCACTGAACGGAAATTTCCAAAAAACGCGTCTTCGGACGCTTCTCTGGAAACGAACCCCCTTTATCGTTTTATTCAAAAAGACAGCATGCCAGAAGGAATACTTTTCACAGGGAGTTTACAGCCACCACTATCTTTAAACCAAGTATGCATTTCAACAATAATTTTGTCAGTTACATTTTGGAAAGCTGCGAATGATAAACTCGACCTTTAAGATGGTATCAAAATCATTAATATTTACCATTGTAACGACGAATTCTTTCGATATCACGTGACCAAGAAATACATCAGGTAGACATCTTGAAACCAAATCTGGATACTTCCTAGAATAACTATAATCTAATCATGAGTGCATGTCAATGCTTTTACGGGAGAAATTTGGGAGCCGGTTAAGGTCCGTGTACATAACTCAGTGGTTATTAGAATATACTAAAAACATGTATCCAGTTTTGACTGATTTATACCGTTGTATTTGACTGATGTTTCGAAACTCACCCCCTGCTTCCCTATCCAAGTATTCTCCAACCTCGACCTCACGCATGTGGAGGACTTTGCCGGTACCTGGAAGATCCACGCTGACGTAACGGGCAGTGACCACTGGGTCTGCTGATATCTCAATCGTTCCCGAGCTATTGGCTTGTTTAAGTGTGACTGTTCCTATCACTCTGTTTGATAGGCGATCTGGATTCAACCCTGCTCGTATTACAGCACCTACTATACGGCGAACTGTAATGTTAGAAGTACATGCAAGCGATATAGTTTGATATTGGTTGATTGCAAATCTGAAATATATTTAATCTAATCGATTTCAAAATCGAATGGGGGGGGGGGGAGGTGTATCCCGCATAGGGTTTTAACCAAAACCCTTTAAAATAGTTTGTCGTTGCATTATAGAAAAATTAAGTAGCCTGACATGTTATACTACAATATGGATAACTGGTAATTCTGTTTAGTGCAACACAACCCAACAGAAAGTTGTGAGCTGTTCCTGACATATATAAACGATTTGTAGTCCAACACACAATTGCATTTGTCACAAGGTTAAATAACCATGAAATGCAAATCAAAAGTACAATAGAAAAGGCACAAAAGCATGTAAACCCAAGACATGCAGAGAGACGTGCAATGCATCATTAATATTTGTGCCTTCAACATGACAGCAGCCATTTTGTGCTCGACTATACAATTTTTGCCGCCGCCGCCCAACCGTGCACTAAAAAAACACAACATGTTACAATCAGTTGGGTAGTCCCGGAAGATACGAAAGATAAGAATATTAAAGTTAATTATTCAAGCTAAATTAAGTATGAGATTAAAGTGAATGATGGATAAATGTGCACTGGAATATAATGAATAAAACTAAAAACAACTGGCTCCTGCATGGAAAGTATTTTTCTGGTGTTTTTTTTGTTTTGTTGCAATTCCACCTTTTACAACTGGTTAGGGATAATGGAATCAGGCCGTAGAGATACACGTCAATCGTCCCCAAAATGAAAAAGAGAAAAGCCTAATGGAACATCACAGACATAACAGCAACATTACCACACTCGTCGTTAGTCTGGTCGTAGCACTTATAGTCCTGTCTGTTATATATAGTGATATTTCTCAAGCAGTACACAGCTTGCAAGTCCAATCTCCACCACGGATTGGCCTTGTCGTCATCTGTTGCATAAGCTGTGGATGTCAGAGAAAGACTCAGCAAACGTTAGAATACGTTATACACGTTGGAAATAAGATGACGAGGCACACAATATAAATCCATTACTTGCTAATTGCGGTATCGAATCAGGATAAAGAAAGCAAGTTTCAAACCATGGGCATAAATTTGCAAACGAGGATGACATTAAAGTAAGCCCCGAGATTCAAGGACGCGGTTGATACAGGGTAGGCCTACTACGGACGGATAGGGCGGTACCCCCTGCCCGGTGTCCTACTGCGGAATCGCCACGTTGTCTACTTGATATTCACAGAGAACCGCAACACTAAAACTGAATCGTATTTTGATGTTTTTTTTCTTCCCAGCTGTGAAAGAGACAGCACCTATAATCTTAAGATTCTTTGAAGGATTTTTGCTTTATAGTGCAATTCGTTATTTACTGTAATCAATAAATAAGGCTTATGTCTTATTTAGGCAGTAAAGTCCTCCGCTCGATATTGTAATGTATTATAATATAGTGAACGGTGGTGAATGTTTAGAATAAATAAGAGGTTCCTCTCACCATGCAGTACATTTAACGCAAGTCCGAGGATGTTGTTGTGACAGAAACAATCACACATTTGCAGATATTTAACGAATTGATTTTAGATTTTCCATTATGCTAAAGAATAAAAGTTTAACAGGTAATACAGATCGATTCTCAGACATATTCAGACAATGACCGCCGCGGAAACCTCTGCGGTTCCTCTGATCATTTAGGAACTACTGTTCGCATCTCCATTCTGATTCAGTCGTAAACAAATGATCGTAGGGGATCAAATTGCAAAAGCGGCTACCTAACAAGTGATATCGAAATCAAATAATTTAAATACTATCTAATTCTAGTAATTTAACTCACCCGTATGCGAAAGTGTGGTAAAATCTCCATCCACAGCCTTCCCTGCAACGAAAGTTTCGCCATCTTTATCTGGAGCAGTTGACCTCTGAGTGGCCGGTTTCCCAACCACATTCAAGGATAGCACTGTGGGTTCAAATAATAGCTTTAGAGCGATAGAGCCAGTAGGCGAATGAGTGAGCGAGAGGGGGAGTCCCATCACCAAAACTCAAAAAATAGTTGAGCTGTTTTCGTCTTTTCTCTTGTCCCTTACATTGTTGGAGTTGGTCTACCGTATAACCTCTAAAACAACGAGAGTTGGCAAAGAAGTATGTGGGTGTTGCAGGATCAAAGTATACACAGTGTAATTCGGGGCTTTAACGGGGATGTTCACATGTAGACGGTTTGTTCACGTGTAGATTGTTCACATGTACACTGTTTTTACTTCAATATAATAATATAATGTAGACTGTTTTTACTTCAATATAATAAGCCTAAAACAAAGCATCTACATCACAAGCGTATAATATACCAATGCCCGTTATAATTTCAAGTCATTCAGTAAAGTATGTACATGAACGCAAATCCTCAAAAATCTTGAAGCGAATACATGTTTCAATAGTGTAGGGTCCGCCTGTGCATTAAAGGCAGGTAGAGCATTAACAAAAGTATAGCATTCTGTGGTATTTTTCATCGAAAGCGGCCAATGCCGCAAGCGAAATTACAGTTCGAATGTATCAGAGCACTCGGAGCACTTGATAAGTAGTTCAAACTCTAAATGGAATATTGGATTTGACAGGGGCACATTATAAATTATTAGAGGGAGAGGTATGCTGCAAGAAAAAAAGAAGAAAGAATATAATTTACCACGTTGTAACAGACATTATTCCTTCAAATGATTGTAAAGGAACTCTTTCATTCATCAGAGAAACCAACAGGTGGTTTTTACAGAGAAAAACCTTAATTACACAGAGACAATGATTAACTTATAAAAATAAATGTTTGGTTTGCTTACCTCCGTTGAGAATTAAGGCATCCACCAACAGCAACAGCACACCGATACGATCGCAGCGTAAAACGGACGCCATTGCCAGGCCTACTTACAGGCCTTTAAGGTCTGTTATTTCAACGTTCTACTACCGAGCCCGGTGAACAACACTTGTTTGCTCTCAATTGAAGTGTAGCTCACTGTTTTTAAAGCCTCCTGCCGCTCATATACTGATGCTGGTTAAAAGTGACTGCGTATTTATTGTGTGGAGTTCCATAGAATGAACGGCAAATAATGCCCAAATTACTTTCGGGTATAGACTCAGCACAGTTCGTTCCTTCTATCGAAACATATTAAAATATGTGAACAACCAAAACAAGTTGTGAAACGATGAATAAATAAGCGACGATTTCGACAGGAATCTGAAACATATGGTGCATGTTTGGTAGCGTAACAAACAATACAAGCACTTAAAAGTAAATTCCTTAGTAATTTGTTTCATGCCTGTAGTTTCGAAAGCCTTGAAATCGCATATACTGATATACCATTTATGACCCATAAGGAAGTCTCGTTGTTACGGCGGGTAAATTTATACTGTATGTTTAAGTTAATGAAGAAACAAAAGTGATCTTCTTAACACAAGATGGAAGATAAAACTTGGTTTATTTCAGAACCACTCTGCTCTTTAAAGAGGTTGTTACGAGGAGTGACTGCATATCATTTCCATTATGAGGAAATTAAAAGTCGAATATTGAAACCATGTTGCAATTCATCTCAAGCTGATGATGATTGATAAAGGGTCATTAAAAAAAGCGATGACTTAACCATACCTGTTCGATCGCATATAGTTTATTTGTGCTCCGCCGCACACACTGTAGGCCTACTAAAGGTCTTAAAGAAAACATATATTATATCCATACAAATACACGTTTCAAGTAAGAGGAAATTCACAACTGTTACCACACTCACATCATGCGTCATTTAATTGCAAAACCAAAACTCTGCAAGTAAGTAAACACCAAGTCATGTGTATCAAAGCTTTGAATTAACACGTAACCACATTATATTTCTGAATCTGAGTACATCAGTGATATTGACAATTCCCGTATACCGATGAATTAATGATATAAACCATTACAATTCAGTTATCAAAAACAGTGGAATGTAACCAATTTTTAAATCAATAGATTACGCATCCGGTAATGTATTATGATTATGATAACCCATAGTCCGACTAAATAAGAAGTGAGGAACTTCTAACTGCAATTGTGTAGTTATAGATACTTCGTTAACACGTCATTTCTGATTTCTGAGTACATTGCGTATTTAGCAAAATTCCGAATAATTATACTGATGAATTAAAGATAAATTAAAAATCAGTCATGGAAAACAACTGAATAAAACCGTTTATTATACAAACAGGCTATGTACCCACTGCAGTGTTATATTTATTTTATGCCTATTTTCGGACAAAATAAATAGTGGATTAGTTATAAACTACATGTATGTTGTGTAATTTATAAACTTTCCATAAGAACCCAAAGCTGATATCCTTTCTCACAAAAGCTACTCCTTCTTATAACTGTCACTTAAAATAAACTAATGAAGCAATAAACAAATGTATCCAGGGATGTGTGGTTGTCGAGTCCATCACACGTAAATCACACGTCCAGTCACAAGTTATAGTGGAAAAGCAATCACGAACGAACGCCTTAGTCAAAAGATATTATGAGTAGCTCGTGAGTTGAATTTGGACTAGACGACTTGGGATGGACTTGCAGGGACCTGTGATAGACTCGATTACATCCCTGAATATATCTGGGTGATAAAATATTCGGTCACTTGACCTTTAATATATATATAACAGACAACCATTGACAGTATTTAATAACACATAAAACAAATTATTGTATGAGAACATATATAAGTAATACAGTCAACAATTAATTTTTACATTCAACCAAAACCATATAGCAATCTTATATATTTTAACTTTGCAGCGCAATATAGATTTCAAGAAGTAAACAGTACCCATGAGAATATGTAAAACACAGTAATATACAAAAATATATATTTTTTTGTGCGAAAAATATAAATTAACTCCGTGTAATATATAAACTGAATATATTTAAATTCTTTAAGGTGATTTCCACAAGGGATAAAGTCCCACACCACTTCATTAGCTCGCACATCTTGAGCGCACTACGAACTTTAGCCTTAAAATCTGGACCTCAACATAAGATTTGCAGCTCTCTCAGAAAACTATAGGCCATTTTAACAATACAATAACCCCATGCTACATTGGAACAAAACTGGAACAAAAACGAAGGACGTTCTGGATTTCGTGTAAACCCATTTTGGAGGGCTCGTCTTTGAAAACTGTACAGATTGACTACAAAATATTTTGATATCGAGAAAAAATTAATATACTCTATATATGTTAATTTGTAGCTTACAAACGCCAGAAGGAGTTTTGTCCGAGATGAATGTACACAATTATGTAGGCCTAACCAACTTCAGTCTGCATTTAAAGCATGAACAAGTAGATTAATATTTAACACTTTTTGCACTTATTTCCGCTATTATGAGTAGGACCGATACTCTACATGGAGCCTTTTCAATCACCGTTATATCTACCTTGATAAGAGTCACGAGTTTTGGGCCGTTATCATATGACGAATAAGTCATGGTTTCAGATCGAAGTTCTCGTAGACAACGGACGAGTCCAAGTTAGCCTGGAACACATCGTAGCACATGGCATAGTGTTCCTGTAACACGGAAACGATACACACATCAAAATGCAACTCGGTAATTAAGGCCTACTTTTGAAAAGCTGGGTACATAATAAAACTCCCGATCGATAACCTCTTAAAATGCTCTGCGTTGATCACAGGCCTTTGATGTCCCCGTTCTAGCAATCGAGGAAGGTGTTTAAATGGTTTAGACCACAAGGCAAAACCACAACCGAAAAACAAAAAGATATAGCGGACAAACTGTAAAAAGAAAATCGCACGACTATGCTAAACATTAATCGATTGCAATATGACAGACACAGAGCGCTATATATTTTGAGTAGATAAATTTCGGTGAAAAGACCTTCCTGTTGTTTGTTATACATTGAGCGTCATTCTGTATGGGCTGCCGCTGGCGCAAAAATGGAAGCCTTGGTTGGCAACATACTCTTCCAAACAAGTTCTCATAACACCTCAATACATAAGAAAAAGGCATGGCTAGGAATTAGTCTGTAGCGTCTGTTGGGTATTTTGTATTTAAATAATATTTTTGTAATCATTAATAACTATTCTTCATTTTTGCAGTGTTGGGCCTTCCATAGTTGGGCAACCCGTGGCAACCCGTGGTTGGTAAAATGTGCCAACCACGCGCCGGCGATAGAAAGGGCTATACAAACAAATAGTCTCTCCAAAGGGCGCCTTCCTGTTTCTGTGCAAACAGATAGTCTCTCGTAAGGGCGCCCTCCTGTTATCCAATATATCTCATAAAGAATAATGTATGCTTTTTAGAAGTAAAGGGTAATTGAGAACAATTTCTTTGTTGCATTGTTAAGACATACAACGAAGAGAATAACAGACGGGGTACAGACACACGCTCAGTGTCAAATCAGATGAAACACTCAGCATATCTTGAAAAAAAATATGCAAAATACTCACCAGGGAATACATCATGCTGGGATGTACAAGACGTAAGCGCAAAACGGCTTGAAACACGTCCACAACCTTTTCTTCTTGAAACTGTTCCTTCATGGACATCAAGGTGCAGTACACCGCTGTGCGACCCAATCCATCACTTGATATCAAATAACATAAAGGAGAAATAGATATAATATTTGAATATTATATATTTACGGTGGTCATGTGTGGATAGCCAAACCTGTGGTAATGCTTCAAACTACATGCCTACATCACTATATGGCGAAACCTAAGCAAAATGGTCCCTGCTTAGCAAAGTAACAGCTGCAAAAAAACCTAAGGAAATGTAGTGTGATAAATCATTAAATATCTACCGGCACGTGACAGTATTGGTACCTAAATCCATAACGCTGTTACAGTTACTATAGCACATAGGGGAGAAAGATCTTCCCGTCATGGAAATTTCGAGATATGTACAGTTTCTAGCATGGCAGGCAGTTTAATTACAGTCTACCCTGTTAAGAAGAGCACTGTTAATACAACATCCTGCTTATAACAAGGAAAATGTGAGGCCCCAAGTCTTTGTTTTCCTTTGTTTTCCTTACTAATTATACAAGGTACCTGTTATTACAAGGTAATTTTGTAAAGACCCTGTTATAAGGTGTTCCATTGTGGGGGTAGAAGTTGGACTCGTGCAAGTAGATGGTTTCAGGACAGGTGGACTGGATTTTTAGATCGATTGAATTCAGGAGCCAACTGTAAGGTGTGTCTTTTTATGTTAATGTATCAATAATGCATAACAACAGGTCTGCTCATGCGTATGGATGCCTGTTGAACAAAAGCAGACCATCACCTCTAAGATTGCTGCAGTGCAAACGATCTATAGATGTTCGTGGAAGAGGAAAAAGGAACAGCATTAATCAAACCTACATGCAGTGAACCACGATGGGTGGTCTTTCCTCGTGCCATTTTTGAGTCCGCTCCATGAGAGTGAACATTCCTTGTCGAGAGCTGGGCACCTCCTGATCCGACGGCCAGTCTTGGATTCGGAACTGGCAGACGGTGCGCGCGGGCTCGGACTTGGGGAAAAAAATTCAAGATTTAGGCAAGGCATATGGTGGATGTGGTGTAAATTGCTCTCAAATTACACATACTGGCGAAGCGAACGAACCAAAATGCGGTTCGGCGCGGTTCTGGAAGGGTGACAACTGGCCGTCTTGTAGATCGAAAACTCAGTTGAATGAGCACCCTGACGGTAGTCAAAGTATTATTTTCAGTGAAAAATATTTATCAGACAGTTTTGTAAGAACCCGTCTGTCGTCTTAATTTTTCAGTAAACAGCAAAATTCTAGGAGCTTTCCAATGTCAGTTCGGCTTTCATAGATGTGATTCCCAGTAAAGATTAATAAAAGAAAGTATTCAGGAAAGGAAAAGTACTTTCAACTGCAAACTGCTCGTCTGCGTTTGAAGTATTTTTTATGGTCATGTTACCTTTGTCTTGTTTTGCAGAGAAAACGTATTCTCAATCACACCCTTGTGAGTTGTAGTGCGCAACAGTTTGACAACAAGAGGTCCAAATTCGAGGCTTCCTTCGTCTGGCCAGTAACGACACATTGTCTGTTCAGAGGAAACAAAACAAGGTAATGTGATTTTTTTTCTGTTTACTTTATCAGTTTACTTTATCTGTTCACTTGGAGTAAAGATATCTTGAAATGCAGCATCGCTATTATCGTTGGGTAACCATTATCGATGCCTCCCTTTTGGCCAAATTGAGATAGAATAGTATACACAACTAGGTCTAGTTAGACTTACGTCGTCATCTTCATCTAGAGGGTTGAGCATGACGATACACGTCACTTGCTGGTCGTACACCAGACGCCAAATGTCGGCAGTGGTGTTGGGCATCGGCATCTGGGTCGCGATGTACCTGTCCTTCTTGCGATAGCCCTGTAAAGCAAGCTGGTACTTGAAATATTCATTCACTCACTTGATGAGTTGATGAGTTGGGCCAAACTGTCCCTATCAAGCATAGGGTTGGAAAGAGATGGACCGCTCAGACAAGTTTCTAGCCCGATGGATGTTTTCAGGGTCTTGTTGAAATATACAAAATAGTATTGAAGCACAGGTACACTGAATATTGACCAATGTTCACCTTTTGTAGATAATCCTTCAATGCCATCAACAAATGAAGCAATATCATTGTATATTCATTAAAACAAAACAGGTCATATAACAAGAAACACAGTACCGATAGGAAGTGTGCATTGATGTAGTTGGTATCATCGTCGTGTGTATTGGTCATCAAGAATGGTCTCGCTCGGTCAGCTAAAGAATAGAAAAAATGAATCATGATAACGTATGAAGCATAAGTAGTAAAGCTATATTGGTTATGTTTTCCTTTTTTTACTTGTTCGGTTTTTTTTAAAAGTTATATCAAGTGCCATATGTCTAAACGCAGGTACTTTCTTAGATAGTATTTTAGAGTATCGGCGCCAATTTTCAGTCTTTTGTAGTTGCTAGAGTTTTATTCATCTAGGGGCTGGAATCGAGTAAAATCACTCACTTGGAATGAAATCTTCGTAGCGGTTCTTCTCCACATTTTCTGGAAGCTTTCCCGCCTTACTGGTCCCGTTGCTTCGATTGGCTCGCAGTTCACCTAAGTTCTGCGAAAGGAAAGTACGTGAATGTCAACATCGGAAGTCTGGATATCGGGGAAAATGTCACAGACATCCTGAAAATGTGTCGACAGATCCTCGATAACACGTTTTCTTGTTCTATAATCTGCAAGTTCCAGAGCATTGACATGTCAACTTCAATGAATGCACAAAAAGGCAAGAGCCCGAGAATGAACAGCAACATGCGACGAGAGATGCTATGACAATGAAGATCAAAATAGTATAGTGAATTGATGCTAATTCCCGTGCTATCTATCGTATGCCATAGACACACCTGTGTCTTATGTTGTTATTCATTCTTTAATACCTGGAATTGTTTCTCCATGCCGGTTCCCTGGGATCCAGGTTCCTTCTTGTTCAGAGCAGTCAGCTGCCGTCGGAAGGTCGTCATATCGTAGGTAGTCTCGCCAGTCAGAGAGGCCGCACGGAGGGCGTCGAAGAGAAATTTGTACTGCTCCTGGATATGCGAACAAAACGGTGTGAAAACGTGTATTGCCTATTCAATCTGCTAGACTTTTTGAAGTACTTTAAGTTATTTTCTGAGGATCATCTACATGGTGTTTAGTTGCTTGGTTGACGACTTAGTTGTGCACGAAGCATCTTGACTTACCGGAGTCTGTACCATCTTGATGCGTTTTTGTCTCATGCGATGGATGAAGCCAAGAACATTGACTTGTCCCTCCTGTTTCATCTGTTCAAGCATGGATTCCAGGCAGATGTACGTCCCTGTGCGACCAACACCGGCACTGTGAAAGAAGAAGAAACATCGAGCTTTGCATTATGATGAGCACACCAAGTTGGAAGGAGATCCTTAATTTTCTGATCTTATATGAAGTATTGAAACTATTTACTGATTGGAGTCATACCTGCAGTGTATAATGGTTCGTCCCTCGTTTTGTTCGGCATTCACCACTCGCATGAAGTTGAGCAGTTGTGCGGGATATTCAGGGGGTTTCATGTCTGGCCACGTGGTGTAGTGAAACTGCTTCACAATGCGAAATCCTTCCTCATTAACCTGCAAACAAGTGATTCCAACACAACTAACAAAATATTCAAAACTGGTGAACAACAGAGTTTACCAGTGAGATAAAAATGGTTTGTAGTAGAAAACTGGACACAGGTGTACATTTGTGAATTGCATCAGCTTATTAATTGCTGGTTATTGTCGCTGTGGTGAAGAAATGGAAGATTTTCATTATCATTAAGTACTCCGATTTGAATGCCACAAATCATAATCATTTTGATCCAAACCTTGACCAAGATATGGCTATTAAGTAGAGAGAGATTTAGATATCTGTTGCTAGATTTTTCCTGAAAGCTTTGACGTAATTCAGGTCAAGTTGTGTGCTTTTATGAAGTTACCTCGGTTATTTTGAATTGACGAACGGTGTGGTCAAGGAAAGCCTGCTCGTCAACGTTGGTTACTGTGATGTTAGCGTATGTAGAAGCTCCGGTATCCGGCCAGTATTGCAGACATTTTGTCTAGATTATAAAGAGGATAAGTTTTTTTTTCTAAATTATTTCACATGAGCTTTCACTTCCATTTCAGTTTGGTATGTCTACATTATCTGTCTTAATTGTTACTATTACTTTTCTGGTACTTAAAGTGTTATTTGGCAAAATACCGTAAGGAAACATTGAGATAAAGACACCCAGCAGACGGAATACTGAATACACTTAATATCAGGATAGCAACATTTTAGATTCACTTATTAAATAACAATGAAATAAATGGATACAATCTTATAGTTAACAGTACCTTTCCATTTTCCACCGGATTTGTCAGCATGACAATCTTGTCCACGTTCATCTGCCACACCATCCGCCACATGTCATTGAGAGACGCTTTGTTAGGTCCTATTGATAACATCAGATACAAAAAACCCTCCTAATTATCTAGTTTGATTCAATTTACCCGAATAACTGGTTAATAGTATTACAGAATTATTGTAACAGAACGGAACAAAGAGCTTCGAGAATTTCGAGCATCAATTTTCAGTTGAATCACTTTCAGACTTCTTAAATTACCCTGGCTTGCGATGTACTTGTCGGTGTCGCTGTAACCCTGCAGAAATAAATGTAATGAAAAAACGTAAAAGTTTAATATTGATTCACATTTTAAATGGTACACAATTTTATACAAAATGTTCTTAAAAGCCAAACAAATTATATCGCAATGAGTTAAAAATCGTACTGTTCGATGTAGCTTCCGAGTAATTCAAATAGCAAGGATATCGAGAAATAGGGCTTAGTTCGTTGTTCTACCTACTTATACGAGACTTACATCTATATAGCAGGCATTTATGTAATCCGAATGTGGGTCTTTCTCTGTACGCGTCAACACAACACGAGAATGATCATCTGCTTGAAAAAAAAAACACAGATTGAACAAAATAAGAGTTGGTGTTTCTTCCTGTGGTAAAGTTCTTATGAGAACCGGATCAACATTTAATTAAATCCATGTCCACGAAATATTGATTAAGAAACTCAATGAGCTTTAATTTCGGAGTTCATACATACAGGGGATGACGTTGGCAAACCGGTTCTTCTTTTTGTTTTCTGGTTTACTTGCCACGGTCCACGGGTGTAACTGGCCATCTGGAAGACTCTTAAATGAAAAAAAGCAATATCAATTTTCCCTCTTTCCTCGTACAAGTATTTATCAAGGGGCTCAAGTGTCATCCTTGTTACAAGATTAATTGACTGTTTTGCATCGAAAGGAAGCTATGATAGCCGTTACACTAGCCATTCATGGAACTCGAAACATGTTTGCACAAATGCTGCGAAGCTCTTTTCATCAGTATATTTCAAGATGTTCTCTAAGTCGTGAGCCCAGTCAAGTTTGGAAGTCAGGAATAAAAGTGCGAAACATTTAGTGAAAGAAAAGCAGTGATGTGTGCACCTTGTAGTCAGCTTTGAACCCATTTTCTCCTGCTGCTTCCTTTCTCGTGATGTAGTCAGCTAGGTCGTCAATACGAACTGGTGGTGGCGCATTGAAAGGCTTCTTTTTGATTGATGGAGTCGCAGGTGCATGTGTATCTGCTGCAGGTGTAGGTGGACTACTCGGATGCACCTCTTCAACGTCAGAGTAGGCATTTGATGCTCCCGTCGGCTCATCTTTCGATAAAAACATTACAACTTCAATTTTATACGTAAACACGTTCTTAAAATACGCTCGAGTGGCCCTTTAACATTTGATTCTTTTCCATTTCCAAACTGCAGGAAAAAAAGTAGACACCCTCTTTTGAGAAAAACCCTGAAACTGAGAAGCATGTTTTTTTTAAAATCAGATACAAAATGAAGCAAATTGTTTGGCATTCAGAGATTGTACTGACTCGAGAAATATATTCTACAGCAATTTCATAAGGACAAAAGGCATTTATGTTTCGTTACACCTAATAGCTGACGTACCCATGACGAGACTATTTTGAAAGCGTTCACTAGGTTTTCACCGCGGGACGAATGGTTCATTTGTTTTGGCTGTAAGTTCAACACCTTTTACCTTGCATGCAGTCATCTGTCAATTCAACTGTAGACTGCGCCGTGACTCCATTGGTATCAGGTTGGTGTCTTGTCTCTTTGTTTCGTCTGTAATTTTTGTACAGATTATATATAAATATTATTTTGGTATGGGTAGGTGTCATAACACATGTTCTGAATACATTTTTGCTTTACTTAACAATTACTAAATAATTTATTAAATTTACACAGGACTATCGATGGTATACAATGTATATAGAAATGTGTACCTTTTGTATACGAAGACTGCTATAACAACGGCTATGAGAAGCAATACCGGAACGATGACGCCAACTGCAATTCCGCTGAACCCCACCTGTATTAAATGCCGTTAAATTTGAGTATTAGAAAATGCCAAGAGCAAACTAGTTTGGGACTTTTATCTCCTATCCGAAGCCCATCATCTCTTTATTTTGATCTTCTACCATCAATTGTCAGTGAACTATGATTAGAACCTGGTGCGTTACTCGACATACACAGTTTTATTCTTGAAGTCTGTTCCCATATAGGATTTCAAAACGTCTACACCATCAGCTTCCAGAGACGATGCAGTCCTCGTGTAGACACGTATTTCAGGTCCAAGGGAGGATTATTGAAAATTGAGTAAATGGACCATTTGCACCAATCGATTTGATTGCCAGAGTGATTACCAACATTGTCAGTTGCATTTTTAAAAAGTTACATGGAGATATCATGTAATAACTAGATAAATCTCTCGTTTCTCAGTTTGAGTTGTTTTATTTTCACTACAAAATATAGTTGGTTGTTTGTTTACTGATGTTGAAATCGCCTTGAGCGTCTTTGCAGATAAAGGCGCTGTGTACGTTTTCATTATTGTATATTATTATGATTTCTTCAATATTACCATTTGGTTCAGGTTGTTTAGTTCGTTCAGTTCGTACAGTTATTGGATCCGAAAAAGCCACAGACGCTTGCTATAGGAAAAGAAAATGTACAAGGCAAACATGCATGGTTAAATTAAAATAAAAAACGGTACTATTTCCAGATTTACACCCTCCTGTCAAAGAAAGAATGCAGATGCCATCTTTTTCACATGACCTACAATTTGTTTATAAGTCACGTTGAAACATGGGAAGAATGTTGGAAATTAAAAAATACCGTCTCGTTTCCCTTGCTGACTGAGCCCACACTGATGTTGTAGACAACGCCTGTTTGCAGCGGTGCATTGTAGTAGCCTCCGTACATGTTCCCATCACCGACTGTAAACTTGTCAGGAACGCTGTCGTTAGTCATTTCTGCTGCAATGTAATCATCTGCAGAGTCCTTGAAATGGTTTGGAATCAGAGCCTGCCTTTTCTTCACTGATGAGGAGTCGGACTTTTTCACATGTACGATATATGATCTATAAAAAAAAATATTTTGAAATTTAATAATCAGGATCCACCATGTGAAGTAAGCAAAGCAATCTAACGATGAGAACAATCTTACTCGACAAACATGTCATCTTCCGGGATCACGGCTCGAAGGCCAATTGTCACCGTCGTCTCTGTCGCCTCGTTGTCAAATGTCATCGGTGTCCTTGGTGCTGGTGGATCTGTCGTTGATTTGAAGGGAATTAAAGGGGAAAAGTAAGTCTTCAGAGTGAAAATATTGGTATGTAATTGGAATAAAACACTTCCAAAGTAAACATAATGTCCTAGGTTGATAAAATGTATAGTTATTCATTTGAACATTGAAACAATTAATACGTAAGTTGTTTCTGCTGTGCAATGAATTACATTTTGTTTCTCATTATAGCATTCAACATGATATCAAGCCTTATCTGAAGTCCCTTGTATTGAAGAATAAGTTAATATATTACTGAAATCATGACTTTAAAATCGATCTGTGGAGTAGGCCTTATTGACGTGCTTTTAGTGAGTTTGTTTCGGTTAGTGTGGTACTACTCATACTTTTTATTAGTTTTAGTTTGTAAAGTAGCATAAAAGAAAAGTAGAACTGTAAGCATGTTTACTTGTCCTTTCACTAGCGATGTAATCTGGTCAAACAATAAATCACCTGAAAGTGGTTTTGTGTAGACTTCCAAGACTGAAGGCAATCCTACAAATTTTTCATTCCTTGCCGAAACACTGAATTCATATTTGGTGCCCGGTTGAAGATTCGCTTCGGTATATGGTGAACTATCAACTTAGTATTCGGTGTATCTATCTTCTGCAGTAAATCCAGGTTGGTATGGTTTCTCTACGCCCCGGATCTTCACCTAAAGATGACATTGAAGTAAGCAAATCATTTGTGGTCATAATATTCCCCCTTTAAGAAGCAAGGCTCTGAATGCATATTAATAAATACCTTGTAGAGTTGATGGTTTCTGATTGGTCGAGACTCGATCACGTGGCCGGTCATTAACAGTGATAATGGACCGGCTTCAAAGATCAAGCGAATAAATGGCCCCTGAACCAGCATTGATCAAGCCCGTTCAACCCCATGCAAGCCAATGATTGGTCAAAATATAGTAACAGTCCTGCGGTAGCTTTTAACAATTGAGCACTGCACATGCGCTAAACCCCCATCGCGTGAGACTGACGCGCGCGTACGCAACACAGTTGCTAGGGATGCGTGCGTGCGCGTGCGCGCGCGTGAGGAAGTTTTGAAACGACATCGTACAGCAGCAGTATATACTGAGGATGTTTACGACGAAAGCGTAGATCTACGAATTATCTTCTTTGAAACACTTCACCCACCGACATATTTACCTTTCCTAAACCAAGCATCTTTGTAATTCCGGACACAAGGAATGTGTAAACGAGATACCAGCTTCCTCCATCAGGTAAAGATATGAAAACATTGTTGTAATTTGTTTCGCTAGTATACGGCAGCAGTTTCTGTTGAGTTTACTCGTTATAGCTGTTAAGCTAAAATATGGCCCATGAACATGAACACAAAAAAGTCTGTAAATAACGCCGGAAAAAAGTCACAAAATTGGAGCATTTTAACTGTTTATTTCGTTATAAAGGTACTTCGTCTCGGTCCATTAACAGCGGTCACCCCCACACCCGGTCATTATCACGCAGTGAAGACCGGCTCCTCACACTATTATTCCCTTATTATGAATTGCCTTTGTATATTCCATTAATATGATAATAATAATGAAGTTGATCTTTCGCTATCACGTGTCCCTCCAAGGAGAATAAGCTAAAAGACCTTGATGGATTTTGTTTGCTTCGGTTGCATTGTTTGCATATTCAGCAAGATTCTCCAAAGTTAAATCTCATAATGGAAATAGATTGATTCTTTTACATACAAAATAGAATGTGCTTGGTCCCATAGGATTTAGCGGCTGCTTCCAAGCGATGGTCAGTGAGGTTTCAGACCTTTCTGTCCATTGAAGGTTCCGCACATGTCCAGGAACTGAAATACAAAACGACATTGACTTTGATATTTGATTTTTTGAAATGGTTATTACCATTCGATCATAGCAGCCAAAAGCTGAACTGAGGTCAAATTACAATAGAAACATCATACAAGTGGCACTTACACGTACTTAAATAAAGAGGACATTAGCAATGACAAGAAAAGCACTGATAGGAGAGCTTTTTTTCAAAAAGACTAGAGATAAAGATTTACAAAATAACGCCAAAATATGGCTTAAAGGTCAGTTAATATATTAGTAAACGATTCACGAATTTGCAGCTTAAAATCAAAACTCAAGGTATTTTCCTTCTTTTTTCTTAACAAGCTACGTTGTCAAAACAGTTAACATTTGCATCTGCAAACAGAAATAACTGGGATATGCGTCAGTTAATTATTGTTAACACTATACTGTCTTGGGTCGGATATTTATTCTGGGGTCGGATGAGGTATGAGAATCTATTCTTACCTCCTACTACCGTTTCATTGATGACTTCGCTCCACGGGCCAACGCCCACTACTGTCTTGGCTCGCACCTAAGACATAACATTCACAAAGAGAGTAACACTGATCTAGGAAATATCTCCTTCAACACCTCTCTCATAAATATATGAATAGCCTAATTTAATACCTCACTAGTAAGCTTTCTTTGTGTAAGTCGTTTACACATATGCAGTGAATGATATAAAGTATATTTTCATTGGTAACAGAAGGATTTTCATCGTTTAGGGCATATTTTTAGCTGATACCTAACACTACACGGGACAGAATTTGTTTTTAATTACCTGCATGGAGTAGGTAACATTAACAACAAGCTCGGGTAGTTGATAAAACAGTATGGCCGCGGTGCGATTGTACACAACGACTCTCGATGATTCATTTCCCGTGACCCAATAGGCCACATCGTAGTTTGTGATGATCCCTTGTGGAGGATCAGGCTCCGTCCATACAAGCGCCAGATATTGATTATCAACGGTCGTAATGCTGACATTCAAAGGGGCTGTTGGCTCTGCAAAATTGAAGAGACGAAAATCTTACTTTTGAAATATTTTATACTTAAAACGTAATACTGGATGGAATAGACCGATCTACTAGGATTATGATGCTTTGACCAATCAAAGCCGTGATTCATAACCGACATGAATGCACAAAATATCCAACATGCCTGCTTTCATTTGAAGCACACATCTTGAAAACAACAATGTGGCATTGACGAGGGGGCTGTATTTACCCAGTTGTGCAGTGTGATGGTCTTATACTATATAGGTGGATTGATGGTTTTGAAAGGCTTTTGGTTGGATATTAAGGAATCAACGGTGGTGGATGTTATTTTTCAAAAGCCCTACCTGCTTCTGTGGTCCGCACCGTCAGAATTCTGCTGAATGACGCAGTGGACATTGTAGTGTAGAAAGCTACTTGGAAGTTATAATCGACGTACGGTGTTAATCCGTCAATGGTCGTCGAGGTGTCCGTAGTATTAGTTGGTGGCTTAATGAATGCTCCGGTTTTTGCCTGGGCAAGCTGGTACTGGTACCCCTGGATCTCAACGCCTAGACAGAGGAGTTTACTCCAGGAGAAAGTAACGTTGCGTTGCATGACTGACCTTGTTATTACCTGTCCTGGGAAAGGATCTTGCACTAAAATGACATCAAAGGAAATGAGAAGAAAAGGCAAGTCTTTAACGTCCTAATGTTAACTGTCATTCGTGTAAAGAAGCTCTAATGAGTGTACGTGGCCACGAAGTCATGTAAGGCGCGTTTGAGGATATTGTGAAGAGTCGTGTCTTAGCACTGAAGTCTTCTAGTGGAATTTCAGTGAACCGTTAGGGAAAATATAATCAGCAACATACACACAATAAGAGAACATGGTCACTTTAAGGCCTGCTTTTAAGACCTTAAAGGAAATATACATCACTTGCTTTTGCTGTAATTTTCAGAAATGGATGGAATTGGGGGGTTGGAAATTTATAGCAAATATAGTTACACTGACTTTTTTGAGGTTTTGGGTTCGAAAATGCTATAAAAACCAAGAAAAACAATCATTTTCCTGTAGTCTGGTTCCCTGACTCCATATAAGAAGAAACAGAGCAGTTTACACACATTGGGGAATTGTAAGGTCAGGGAACCAGTCTAGCTGGCTTGTACCTGTTCATAGGTGTGTAATCGATTGCAAACAAGTGCGATGGTCAATTGGGGCCAGTATTTGAAAAAAAGCCAGTTTTTTTCCAACGCTGGTCGGCCGATACAAAAATACCACTTTTCTTGAAAATGACAGTATACCAGGTGCCATGATTTTACAGGATGCTTTACACTGTCATTCACTAACAGTCCAGCAAGGTATTTCAAAATGATTTGGTAGTTTTATTTTTTGATGTTTGCAAATGTTGTATTTTCCTTTAAAGCGTTCGGACTGGCGATTAATCGAGCGTAAAGTACATCATTTTCAAACAATATAAGAGTTTTAACGAGTCACTTATTTTGTGACTCGAGTCAAAAGAATCATTTGAAAAAAATGACTAATGAGTCGAGTCATTAGACAAGAATAAGCCGATTTTTTCAGCAGATATAATAAGGCCAAATTGTGTTTACAATCGTTTACGGTCTTTGAACGGGTATGGGTGCAAGCCAGCTATAGTCTGGTTCCTTGATTGGACAATTGTCGTCTATTAATTAATCTGTTTCGTCTGAAATATAGGTAAAGTAACCAGACTACAAGAACAACACAATTGTCCTGGTTTTTCCAGCATCCATGAACACAACAAACTTCCAAAGATCGGTGTAACAATATTAACTCCAAATCCATCCATTTCTGAAAAGTACAAATAAAGTTAAATGTTGTATGTTACTTCCTTCAAGCTCATTTAGCAGTTACAACCTTTTTCCTAAAAGGTGGATATGCCTCTTAAATGCACATATGGAATATTCTCGCTTCAATCGTAACAGTGTCATATTTCAAGGAAACATGACAGTAAAAGTTCCTTCTACAAATGACGACCATTTTACTAGGTTTATGCAGGCATATTCCATGCCAGGAACATGGGTGTTTGTGCCCTATAGGCAAGACACTTAACTACAATTGCCTCTCTTTACCCAGGAGTGTAAATGGGTACCTGTGAGGATAAAAGGACCGGAATGTGGACTGATATCGGCTGCCGCGTGGACGCATGGCCTGATGAACGGAGAATAATTGTAAAGCGCTTTGAGATTGTTGATACAGGGTGAGTTTAAAAAAGAAAAGCGGAACCCCAACCCCAAAATATATTTCATATTAAAAATATATATGTAGCACCAAACTTAATAATGACTGGAAAGCCTATTTCATAGCTAGTTTTAGATGAGGTGTTACTCAAATTGCTCTGAATCCGTTCAAATAATATCACCATTAAATCCAACAACCTGTAAAGCCAGAGTCCATTATTTGCAGCCATCCAAAAATAAATGGCGTAATTTTTGTTGAAAAACATACTTGGTTACAAGATAATAAGGGACTAAACTCCTGTGAAATTATTCTTTTCTGGCAAGCTGTCATTCTGAAGAAATTAACGAAAGAAGGTTTCCTTTCCAACGGTGCGTCTTAAGAAGCACCGTTGGAAAATGTCTGTTAAAATTTCGTTATTTTATTTGACGAAGCGCGCAAGCGTTGACACGAGCACACGCGCGCGCAGTTGCTATAATTCGTCGGATCATAGCGTGACATGCATCGCGTAGCTGCAATGGGCTCAGTGAGAACGTGTCTCGGACACTGAATTCAGGCCCAATTCCAAAACATGATTCAGCAACTTTTGATTTGAAATTGAGATCCTAGAATGCTGTTTTTCTCAAAATATACAGCTGAAGCTGAGCTGAAACTTAATCAGGTCAGTTGTTCAGCACTCTTCTTTAGATTTTGAGCACTTTTGTTGCTTCAAATGAACAAATGTGCAGGAATTACAAATGAGATGGACTATACCTTTTAAAACCTGTTTCGTCTACCAAACAAGCAGTTAAGTGTGTGTTCTGACAGTTTGGAACAACAAAAGAAAATGACACAGAATACTTGTTTCTAACAACTGTAGTACAAATTATCTTTATTAACAACCCTGCTTAGGCAAACAATTATGATTTATAAGATCCACTTTTTTTTAAAGATTAGGCCTCTCAAAATGACTCTTTTGAATATTTTTTACTTTTAAGCTTTTTTATTGTTGGTGATATTTGAAGACACCATTGTGACGACGATTCTTGAAATAGAATTTTTAGAGGTTCTAGGGTCATTGAAGTTAAAATGGTGATATTCTTTGAACGAATTGAGCAATTTCAGGATTTTTATTTATCTAAGTAGCTTATAAAATCGGGCTTTCTGTCATCATTATGTTTGGTACTACATATTTTATTAAAAATGAAATAAAATTTGGGAATTTGAGTTCCATTTTTTGTCTCACCCTGTACGTTGAAAGCATGATAGGCCATATAAGTACTCACATTTTGTTTGTTTATTTATGAAACATAATAAACGTTTTCAGCCAAAGAGGACACAGTTAAAGTCCATGGTTATCTTACTTGAATACTGGCAGTTGATCTCGCAAGTACGGTGCATGGCACATGTGCCACTGCTGCATTCTCCTGTATCCTTACTGCGCAGGTGGTCTCCCAGGCACACAGTGACACGTCTGCTTGCAGATCAGCTCCATAACGTCCCCTCGGAACACTTCCCTGACAAAGAGAAGTTTGAGGAAGAATATCTGCCAGGTAACAGTGTGAAAAGTACTATAGAATTAGGCAAAGTTATTATTTTTTATTACAAACAAATAACATCCAGTAGTCATTCTTAATGAGACAAGAACAAATACACATGTTTCAGGTAAAGGCAATACAAAGCTGGATTTGCATATATGCATACCTTTTTTCTAATTGTAATCTATACACAATACTTCCGTCCCAACCAGAGGATTCAGGCTCTGATCCCACAAACATTGTTAATTTGCTACTTGACATCATAAGGTAAAAAAAAGAGTGAGGGCCTACATAGCAGTTTTGTATTCACTCTTGCATGTGCAGTCTAGTCCTGTGAATCCTGCAACACACGAGCATCCATAAGGATCAGGAAGACAAACAAACGACCCCCGGACAGGCGTCGTCAGGTGGATCATCATATTGGAGTATCTTATGGACAGCATTTTACCAAAGACATTGCGACCGTGTGCTGTGTGTAGGACAATAAGAGAGCATCCGCGATTAGGAAGAATAAACAAACGACTCCCGGCACTAAGCGCTTCACCGTGGATCGATGGTACCGAGCATCTATGCCAGCGTTTTGGCCAATGACATTTGCGCCATGAACTGCTGCTTAATAGGTTATGAAAGAACTTGCATACTAATTACATTTGTATGTGTTACGAACGAGGTCAAATAGAACTTGGCGGTTTTCATAGTATCATGATCAAATGAATGGAATGTTTGCAGTAACATCACCTGAATGAGACTTTTCAGAGTGTTGTGGTTCTGAGAAGAAACCAGATATTAACGAGGTCAATTATTGAAATTGACGCCAGGGCTTTGAATACCTGAACACCATGAGTCCTGGGATAGAATTAATGATCATGATTTTCGTTTAGCATGTTTTTGCAACTAAACGATGTATTAACGTGCAGGTGGCACAAATTTATCTCCCTTGTCAGACTAACACGGCTTCCGTCAATGAATAAGCCAAGTTGTTGAAATGGCATTAATGAGTCGAAGTGATTGTTACTTATTGCTGTTGTAGCCAGAAAACTCCATGTTTGGTAACAGCAAAACAAAATTATTAGTTCGTAACATCACAGCACCTTGCCCGCAGTACTTTTCCACTGAAACCCGACACAGATACAAGCTTCAAAAGAGTTTATCACATACGCCTCCGTTGTAGGCACCGTCGACAAAGGTCTGCAGCAGATGGTGGCTCCCACTTTCCATCAGAACAACCTAAGTGCTGACAAGGACATTTGTCAAAAAGGAGCTCATATATGAATCCTCACTGCTGTGGTATTCCATTTCACAGAGAGAAATGGATATGCTGGGTTGATATTAGCTTCGCATATGTGTGTACGTTCATTGACGTAAAGCAAAATTAAACAAGAACGTTTACATCACGTGATCGAAGCAACCTCGTGAATTGTTTGAATTCCAATCACAATGAGAAACATCAAGTGTTTGGAAACGTGGTCTTGAAAACGCATACTGTACTTCTGAATACATTTAAGGATAAACACATCGTACAATGAGTCCGCGATGCCATGCAGTTGCGCTGATCCTGGTCAGATACAGCTGACGAGATCTTCCATCACCCTGCAACATCATCAACACACTGAGCCGACCATCCTGCGATGTCATGACGTCACTCTTACATTATGCCGCCATCCGTAGCGCTGGTGTTTGGTGCATTCACATTTCGCATCTCCAGTCGAATCGAGTCTCCGACATTTGCTATCTGTGTTCGCTGAACTGACGTATGTGAACATTATCTGTGAGGCAAAACAATAGCAAAACATGGTAGAGACAATCGGTATTGGACCCACATTTAATTTTTGTCCTCATATTACGACAAGTCCATTTTATCTTTGTTGATCTACCAACATAATTGAAAATTATACTTTATGAGATTTTTTTACAACCCAGTAATATCTACATGATGAATCCAGACCGGCTTTTTTATTCTAAACTGGTGAATGCTTGAGAAAAAAAGGTCATGGGTGTTTCACTTGGTTGCCTTGCTGTCTATTTTAGCAGCGTACAATCGAACAGGAACGTGATTCTTATCGCACCTGCAACATTACGATCTGAACGGTCTGACGCTTGCACAGTTCCTTCAGTCAGAAGACACCAACTCTGCTAATCCCATCCGCCGCAGGTAACCGTAGAGTTGTCGCTGTACCT
>CM057131.1:1080738-1161459 GCA_029964075.1 Patiria pectinifera | reverse complement strand
AGTTTGCTATGTCCCTTAACCGTGTTTACATACATGTACATACATTCACTACGTAGTGTTCAGTTCAACAACTAAAAACAGTTTAAGACCCACCAGTAGAAAACCACATTGCGAAATGTTAAGAATTACGAATGGTTTTGAAATTATGTACAATGCATAAATTTGTGACCTCATTCGTTTTGATAAATTTGTTAATGGTATCTTGTTTTGTCATCAGATGATGACATCAAGACATCTTGTTTGTGCTTTGGAATAAGAAAACACCTCTTTGTTAGGTACAGAACAGTTTGTTGCTTACATGTACATGTACAACTGAATATTGTGAATGTGGCATAAGCGGAACATAAAATTAACGTCAGCGCATTTTACAATAGCGCATCTAGTTCTCTCGTCACACCCCCCCTATCATTGAGCTGAGTGCCTTTTGTGTAATCCAAGTTCAAGATGAAATGAAAATAGTCACCCTCAGTTGTCTCACGTTGCAAAAAGGAGGGGGGGGGGTGCATTTTTTTTCTATCCTTCACAGTCAGGGCTCGTTCTAAAATTACCCTTTTCCCCAGAGAGAGTAGGAGAGTCGAGCGCTGTGCGTCCTGTTCATAACCCCGTCCTGAATGAATGAATGGAGATGATGATATGGGGGTTTATTTTTAGCTGGAGGCCCCAGACGGAGAGGGGGAAAAATCGTGCGGGAATAGATTGTCAATGGAAGAAAAGGCTCAGGCGTTTGTTGCCGCTGCGTTCAGAGATTGAGATCAGGTCTGCATAAGTCCTGATGCTTGCCGTCATTCACAGCTCATTTATAGATGCACGACCTTTTTATGGGTATATATGTAAATTGTGCCTTTATATAGTGAGTGATGCTATATTTAGCATACGCGTCTATAGGCATGCACATAGATAGCGTTTCGCCCGCAAGGGGCTAAGTTTAGTTTCTTCATGGATGCAGTTTCTACAGAAAACATGCGCGCATGTGGATTATTTCCCGTTTGAGTTCCTTTTTCATGAGAAGTGTAAACATGCCACGATGTGTGCGTGGAATCATCTAACATGTGCAGTTTCTATTTCAATGAAAAGATCATTTGGCTGAAAGCGAAACAACTGAATTAGGCCCAAAAAAAAAATAGTTCTGCTTCCGATTACATGCCTTTCAAAAATAGGGTCGGTCGGTCGGAATTGTTTTTTTTTTGGCCATTTTTTTTAATGCAGATTTAATGGGGTACATGTATTCAATTATATGCGAAGTTTTTAGCCTGAACTATTTCCATTGCACTACGAAAGCTATACACGAAATGGCAACAAAGAGTGAATAAAAACTACCTTTAATTATTGTAAATATATTTACGTTCGATAATTTCGGAAAATAATTGAAAATTCAGGCCGTTCGCAACATATGCACAACGCTAGTCAAGACGCGGGGAGCTGGCCAAAACTCCGAGGTGTGTGATGCGTGCGTGTGTGGCGAGCGGCCCACCATGGGCCGACAGACCTGTTTTTAAGGTCAAAAATTTTGGGAAACACGCAGCGTGTATCACTCCAAATATGAGTAGTGCGATCTCAAAATGAACTCTTGAACACAGAAAATACATACACAGACAAGCTAGATCAATTCTGTAAATTAACTTGCAAAAATGTTCTTTCTCCATCGGTGTTTTTTTGGGCATTTTTACGATGTCGAATCCGACCAGTTGACAGTGGCCTGCACTGCTAGCGTGCTATCGGATCGCATAGCTATGGACTGGTTACCGCATTTTCATCATGTCTACGAAATTGGCCCCTGCGCGGCGCGGCGGGAACCAGTCGTCGCCACGTGATTATAGTGGCCGTGACATCGCATTGCGAAGTAGCTATATCGCGAAGCGAATTTGTAAAAATAACGGAGGTTTCTTTTGAAAAAAAGCAAATGTAAGTAAGAAAACAAATAAATACAGCATTTTTTTATGCAAAAGGTTGTTGAGAGGTATTTTGTGAAGACAGAAAAGACAACAAAATTTTATTTTTATTTATTCAATCTTTTTTTTAATTATTTTTTTTTAATTGCCGATAATTTTTTTAGGGTTGCAGCCTAAAAATAGGGTCGGTCAGGTAACCGGAAGCAGAACTATTCTTTTTTTTGGCCTTATCATATTTATTTTTCCAGTTAGGTATTTTTTTCCAATAATGTGAAATGTTAGGAGAAACCTACTGAAACAGTGCAGAGAAATAAACCTCGATGAATGCTGCTTTGTAATATAGAAATAGAGGATTGTACATGTATTGTAATCTTTATGTTTTCATTACATGAGGATACAACTCATTTTAAAGGTGACCGATGTATCAGTTTTATTAGTCGCAATACAGTGGAAAAACTGTACCAGGGCCCAATTTAATGGCTCTGCTTACCGTTAGGCAGAAATCCCCGCTTACTGTATAGCAGAAAATTAGGTGCAAGCTTACGGTAAGCGTATTTCACGGGATAGTGAGGATTTTTGGCTAATGTGTAGGGGGAGTGGTAGCGCCACCAATGTTAGGTCGTATAGACTCACCAAAAACAAGTGTGAAGCGAAATTCATGTCGTCAGCAACGGTGGACGTGCTTCGAACGTATTGTTGACATCACAAATTTCGCTTCGCTTTCGCGTGAAGTATGAACCGGGCTTTACTAAGGATTCTCTGCGTACACAGTTAGCACAAGTTAGCGATAGTGTTAGTACAGAATGCTGATCGTAAGCGCGTTAGCGGAGCGGTGAATTAGGGCCCTGCAGAGTATTTATTTTAATATTTTTTATTTTTAACAGTGGAAAGGGACAACATGCATCGAGAGGCCGGTCAAAGCATGGACGACCCGAGGTCATCTCAAACACATCATGCAACAGGTCTATAGCCACGCTATCGACGATCCTGACAGGCTGAATGCGTACGAACCATTCTCACCAGAGGTAAGCTTTTTCTTGGGGGAAACTGTACACGAAGGAATGAAAGGAAATATGTGACGTCATGTAATAGAGATTTTGAATTATTTTGAAAAAAATTACAGTTACACAAATTTTATGTCCGATAGTAGAACTACAAATTCCTTAAGAGTCATTTCTTTAACATTCTGTGCTACTTGCGAGCGATGGTATCGGCACAATTCGATTTGCACGCTCAGTCGCTACTCATGCTATTTGACATGGGCTTCTATTAAATTACTACGCATTTATTAATAGAGCAAAAGAGCACACCTTGGAAATTCAACATGGTTTAACATGTATGCACATTTGTGGAAACTGAATTAGTATTCCGAGGGCAATACTGTATGATTTCATCAAACTGGGGAGGGGTGGACATTGAGTCGACTGCAAAGGTCATTCGTGGATTAGAGATCAATTTTGTCTGCAAAAAATGTCGTAAATTCAAAGTGTTTCTGTGAAAAGCTGTTTAGTAATCCTCTTTTATCCATGAGAATAAACTTTCAGGTTCTTTGAGATTAGGAAAATCATTAGTTTCAGTAAAAATGGTCGTTTTCTTAGTGATTTCACTTGATATGTACTTATCATGGTTTGTGATGGCCAAGACATGAGCAGTGCAAGCTCATTACCTCTGTTCAACCTTAATTGAGACAAATGAGAAATGGTTGCAAAACATCAGCAGTGGGGCTAAAGTACGCGTAGATAATGCCAAACTCGTTTCACAATAAACGTGTCGGCGATTATCATTTCAATATAAAAAACATTGCTAAAGTACATTGATATCCTTTCAAAAACAACTGGTTTTCAAGTGACAAATTTGATTTAAATAAATTCATTTGAAAATGAATAATGAAGTGCTGCAAACTGCTTACCTGAATTGACCTGAAATATACAAATCAACAAAATTAGATGGCCTAACTTTTCGATCTTAGTGGGATTTTTTGACAGCTAGAATTATTTAATTTATACTATAATGTCCGAAATACTACAAGAACGGTACAAGCTAGCTAGACAGTAATTTCCAGTATGCATAGGAACTGGGTACCCGACCAACGATGTCGGGAACCGGTTCCAGATTATGGGATCGGGTACCCGCAACCAACTTTACAAATTACCTAGTAACTTCTAAGACAATTTAAAAAGAAAGAAATTGAATGTCATTTGTGGGGAATTTTCTAAAATATAAACCAGTTTACACAGAAAACCAAAACAGATTTCATTTTTGCGTGCATTTTAATGCGCGACAAATGAAAAAGAAAGGTTTTGAATGCCATTTTGGGGAATTTTCCAGGCTACGTGGAAAACCAGGCTACATGGAAAACCAAAACAGATTCCATGTTTTGATTCCAAAACTGGCAAAAGTTGCATTTTTACACCGTAAAGCTACAAACCCTTTCAGACAAATGCCGGGATTTGAATTTTGGGGTCGGGTTTCTTGTACGTGTACCCGGGTACACGTGTTTTACTGACAATAGGGTACCCGACTCCTGTACTACCTGTAAAAGCACACCACTTACCATTTCTTTTGTATTGGTTTGGTCTGGTCTCCCATCTGTTTATGTATGCACCTGTATTGCACATGTATACGTGTACATCATCTATTCTTGAAGAATATACGGAGAAGCACCCCTGATTTGCATAATCAGATGATTTTGATCGCAGCTGGCACAGACTGAGGCAATGTACCGTGCACTGATCATGTCAAGTGCCTATCACTTAATACACATGTACGTAGTATGTACTATACATGTAGATGTAAATAAAGCATGCAGTGAATGTCATGTTCATGTGTGTACAAAGGATGTGCATACACACATACCGGTACATGTACATGTGTGAATGTGTTCATGTGTGTACAAAGGATGTGCATACACATGTATACGTGTGGGTGTGTTCATGTGTGTACAAAGGATGTGCATACACATGTATACATGTACATGTGTGAATGTGTTCATGTGTGTACAAAGGATGTGCATACACACATACATGTACATGTGTGAATGTGAATGTACATGTACATGTACTTTGTATGTTCAGTAACTGTATTGTCATAATACTGTATTAGGGAGGTTTCGCAAGCGAACGGATACGCTTACACTTACGTTTAGCTATCCGTATCCGTTTTTTACTTACGTGTAGCGAGCGAGATATGCGTTTCGTCTGCACGTATGACGTCATACGCCACTCACTATCCGCTAAACGTGCAGACGACACGCATATCTCGCTCGCTACACGTAAGTAAAAAACGGATACAGATAGCTAAGCGTAAGTGTAAGCGTATCCGTTCTCTTGCGAAACCTCTCTATTATCACATGTACATGTACATGTATATCATTTACAATGCAAGTAACCAGTGCTTTGTATACGTGTACATGTACCATGCATTCATACATTATAATGCTTTGTATACATGTACATCATGATCCACATGATATGTGCATGCATCATTAATGTTTAATTTGACGACAGACGCATGATTACACACATAAACAACATATTGCATTCCATTGCCGCCATGCCCCAACTGTTTCATCAGCAGTCCTGCCTCCTAATTATCTGTACACTGACTTTCAAGGTCTTTCCATGCGTAGTGTAGACAGAATGTCTCTATGCACATAATGGCTCTACCTTTAATGACTACCATAACACATGCTCTACATACGTGTACATTTGTATTAAGTATTATTTGTATTTGCAATGACACCTTTAATTTTTGGCAACCCAAGTCAGGCCCCTTATGTACATGTATGAATATCTTTGCAGTATAGATGTAATAAATTTAACCTAATAAATGACATGCCCCTTTAAAAAAATTTTTGCATAAGGTCTGGTATGGAATACATGGATATACATGTATTTACATGTATGTGCAAAACTTGTCATTAGATTTCCTTTAAAAACCTCCAAGTTTTCATGTTTTCTAAGGCCAAAAAAAAAAAGTCTCCGGTTTCTGGTATGGAGCTTGCCCCAAAAGTGGTGCGGCGACGCGGCTTTTTTTTTTTTTTTTACCTGTTTTTTTTTTTTTTTGGCTTCAAATGTCGGCTGATGACTGCAAATAGTGCCCGACTAAACTTAGTGCAAATATATGGGAGTCCAGAGAGGCCACATAAATCTTATTCTCGATCATAACCCCATCTAAAAACACGTTAAAATTGTGCAGCAGCAGAATTCCAGTCAAACCAGTGAGTTTGGCGGTTTTGAAACATCATCTTGTATTGAAAAAACAACTTTTTCGTTTTGCCGACGCGCATGGCTACGGCGACGCGCGCGCATACCAGAAACCAGAGACTTTTTTTTTTTGGCCTAACCATCCCTAAACCCCAACCCTGCTAAATGCAACAGAAAGGAACAAAGGTTGAAAGTTGTTGCATACTGTTGCATTTTTTATAGCAGGCAACTCAAGTCCCCGTGCTTTGTTGCATCTTGTTGCATTTAGCAGGGTAACTGCCCATAGTGCCAAGG
This sequence comes from Patiria pectinifera, assembly GCA_029964075.1. Classification (NCBI taxonomy): domain Eukaryota; kingdom Metazoa; phylum Echinodermata; class Asteroidea; order Valvatida; family Asterinidae; genus Patiria; species Patiria pectinifera. The sequence continues at coordinate 1,155,071 of CM057131.1, read as the reverse complement.
CAATACAATAGTATGCGCTAGCTGTTGCAGTTTGTTGCATTTAGCAGGGTAACTGCTCATGGGTCCAAGGCAATACAACATCATCCACTGAGCATTTGGTTGCATTTAGCAGGGTAACTGCTTGGTGCCAAGGCTGGTATGCACTGGGTTCACTGCACAATGCAACAGAATCCACTGTTGCAGTTTGTTGCATTTAGCAGGGTAACTGCTTGGTGCCAAGGCTGGTATGCACTGGGTTCACTGCACAATGCAACAGAATCCACTGTTGCAGTTTGTTGCATTTAGCAGGGTAACTGCTTGGTTCCAAGGCTGGTATGCACTGGGTTCACTGCACAATGCAACAGAATCCACTGTTGCAATTTGTTGCATTTAGCAGGGTTCTCATTTGAGTTGAGTTGGATATTGTTGCATTTAGCAGGGTAACTGCTTGGTGCCAAGGCTGGTATGCACTGGGTTCACTGCACAATGCAACAGAATCCACTGTTGCAGTTTGTTGCATTTAGCAGGGTTCTCATTTGAGTTGAGTTGGATATTGTTGCATTTAGCAGGGTACCTGAAGAATACCCGATGGGGGTAGGGCATTAAATGTGTGATATTGAATGCACTTAATCTTTTCTATGTAACAAAATCACTGATACATTTCCAAGTATTTGTTCAGCGCATTAAAAAAAATGAGCTGTTGGTGCTTAGACGTTTGTTTGTTTGATTATCTGCTCATGTTCAGGTCTACGGGGAGACGTCCTTCGATCTTGTGGCACAGATGCTGGAACACGTTCAGATATCAACAGATGACTTGTTCATCGACCTTGGAAGTGGTGGGTTTGCTTTATCATTATAGATCTCGATCCCTTCCCCTAACTAGCGCATAGCACCCGAACCGAAGCCGAGGTGCTGCGCGCCCCTCTGGTGTCTTGGATTCTTTGTATTTTGATGTAAAAATCATGAAAACAAACGGCAATGAACACAGCAATCATGACAATCGAACGGCAACTCACATGCATGTCGCGTGCTCGAAACAGCTGATCGTCTGCTAGTTCGCTGCTCCCACTCATGTGTGAAAACATGGTCAAAATAGCGTTTCACACTGTACATACCGTACCGACAAAGTTATAGCACTCCGTGTGGGATGTCCCGTACGTGATATCACACAGGGAGTGTACCCTGACGTTTTATAAACTTAACACGTGATCGTTCTAGGCAAATGAAAATACAGTGTTCAAGACGAAGGTATAACAACGAGATGAATGTCATTTGTGTGTTTTTGTTGTACAGGTGTCGGCCAGGTGGTCTTACAAGTAGCGGCGTCGGTGAAGTGCAAAGTAACCTACGGCATAGAGAAAGCAGACGTCCCTGCTGCATATGGCAAGGTACCGGTTTAGCACCTACACACTTATTACTCCCCTAACACTCCTTGAGCCTTCCAAATCCAATTTCACTAACACATGGGGCATTCTATAAATTTAGTGTCTAAGTGTGACATTTTTTTCTGACCCTCTTACCTTGGTACTTTGTAATTTTCCGTTCAAGTATCATTAAAAATGACTTCAAACAGTTTTTTTATTTGCTGGCAGTAATTTGCTATTTGAAATCACTCTAGGAGGACGACTGCATTAAGGAGTGCATCAGAATTATAAAATCATAGATGTCAGATGTAACAGGGACAGGAACAAAAAGTGGGCCCTAAAAATATAGAATAACCCGTGCATGCTTTGCATTGATAAGAATTTGTACATGTTGCATTTACTGTTGCGCAGGTCATGATGAGGGAATTTGAGCGATGGATGAAGTGGTACGGCAAGGAGCACAGTCCTTTTGAGCTCCACAAAGGCGACTTCCTATCAGGAGAGATGAAGGAAAAGATCTCAGTTGCAAAGTAAGCCGGCTTTAGATTTGAGTTTTCCAAAAAAATTCCTTTATTTACAGTACAGGAGACTCTTCAATATGTAGCACAGTCAAACCCTGATAAGAAGAGCACTGTTAACCCTAACCCACCTCACTCCTCCAAAATCCTCCTGGCGGTTTTGGAGGATTCTAGAGGATTGAGGATGAATGGTGATTGAATCAAATGAGGATTCTGGAAGATTGAGGATGAATGGTGATTGAAGCACCTGAGGATTTTGGAGGATTGAGGATGAATGGTGATTGAAGCACAAGAGGATTTTGGAGGATTGAGGATGAATGCATTTTGAGGCAGGACTGTCTGATGATTTTGAAGGATTTGGCGTTGGTTATCCTTCATTTAAACACGAGTGCAAAGTTTTGGGATGAGGAGGATTTTGGAGGATTGAGGATGAATGCATTTTGAGGCAGGACTGTCTGACAATTTTGAAAAATTTAGGCGGAGTTGCAAAATTTTGGAGGATTTTGGAGGATTGAGGATGGTTGTAAGCAACAAGGGCCTAGGGGGTTAGGGTTAATGATTTTCTTCAACAGCTGTTACACCTACCAGAGACTAACACCAAAAGTGTGCAAAATCCTGCTTTTATCCATCTATCCGAAACTCAAAACTTTTATATTTTGCGACTGTACAAATAATGGTGTCAAAACTATAAAAGCAGACCACATTTTGTCAAGAACTACTTAGGGGGTTAGGGTTAATGCATATTGACTGCACGTTTGTGTGTCAATATTTTCCAGTGGATAGAAATGCATTGTTAAAGTTCCGGTTTTAAAAATAAAGTAGCTGGATGAATGCGCTGTCAAGGTTTATTGAATTTCCGAGATTGTTTTATGGCAAAGTCTTGAAATGTCACTGTTCACGGAAAGGTCGTGTAATTGGAAAGGGCTACAAGTTTTTTGTGTGGGTGGTGAGGAGTTAACAAGGGAATAACCGCAGCTCGTGCGATTCTTCGTAAATCAGGTTTTCTTCTCGCCAGGGGGTCGGTTGGGTTTGACTGTTCAAACATTTTTCCATCTTGCTTGCTTTTTAAGAAAACATTTGCCAGTGGAAATGTCAGCTCTTTGATTCAAAGAAAGATAACTGCCTCACGGACACTTTGCTAGATTGTTCCGTCTGGGCAGATGCTGCCAAGTTGGTCAGATAAGACGCCAGCCCCCGGAGAAAAGGCAGCGAGATATTTTGACCCGTACTGCTGGGGATTTTCATGAATTGCAAAAACGTCAGTTTGACGTCACCCGCTCGCTTCTCCTGGCATTTGCCGACGTGCAAATTGTACATGTATACCTCTGCAAATCAAAACTTGAATTAACCCGATCCTCCTGGAAAACGCAGACTTGATTAGTCTGGGTCCTTTGAGGTTTGAAGCCAATTTTGAAGTGAGAAAGTCATCAATATTCTGATTGTCTGCTATATTTGCTCAGAACTTGTGTGAATATTAACCACTGTGATTCTTTCTCAGGTTTGAGTTCTTGTGTAATTTTTCTCCAATACCATTTTCAAAGAAGCCGCTTAACAATTTTTTTTACTGAGAAGACGGTATTTTCCCATCTTTTTTTGTCTGTCCAGACTTTATTGTCCTGCCCACTTGTGGTTTGTGGTCTGTATTTGATCTACCCTGAATGGGCTTTTAGGAATTCTAAAATACCAAATTACACAATCAATTCACTTTAATCCATGTATTCATATTTTGAAGTTGCAAATTGTTTGACTACACGTAATACGCATCTGCCATCTTAGAGTGCATCTTTTGTTATATTAATTCAGTAACAGTGAATATACAAAAGGATCACTCATGCATATCCTAGCAAAACTAAGGCATTGCCCTCTAAGATGGCTGCTACGCATAAGGCCTATTAAATGATGAAGTGCATGTGTTTATTTGTCCCTTTTTCTTTCCAGCATTATCTTTGTAAACAACTTCGCGTTCGGCCCAACTGTCGACCACAAGGTAAAAAAAAATGGATTATTTTTTTATGAACTTTGTAAGGGATTGAAAAAAAAAATTAAGGTGTATAATACTTGTTGTTTAACAATAATTATGTGGATAAAACTAAAATCCAATGTTTACTGTGAGGTTATACTGCCATCAAATTAATGTGAAAAAAACACCTTAAATTCCAGAACATTCTAACATGTCTAAAGGCAATTGTGGTATGTTTTACCATCCCATTGATATGGTAAGAACTCCTAATTATTTGTGTGTGTTTGGTTTTTTTTTGCAGTTGAAGGAGCGTTTTGCCAACATGAAGGAAGGAGCCAAGATCGTCTCATCCAAAGCGTTCTGTCCCCTCAATTTTAGGATCACGGATAGGAATTTAAGTGGTAAGTATTCATATGTTGCTGTCGTGTACCGTTACATAACTTGTCCCAAGAACCAGTGCAATGTTGATGAAGAACTCTATACCATTTGACTTGTTTATGTTTCAGATATCGGTAGCATCATGCACGTGGTGGAGCTGTCGCCTCTAAGAGGTTCGGTGTCCTGGACCGGCAAACCTGTATCCTACTACCTCCATACCATAGATAGAACCTTGGTGAGTAGGACTAGAATGTAATCAGTTAGCACATGTACTACATTGTACTACATTGTATTACTTTGTATTACATTGTATTACACTGTATTACATTGTATTACACTGTATTACATTGTATTACACTGTATTACACTGTATTACATTGTATTACACTGTATTACACTGTATTACATTGTATTACATTGTATTACACTGTATTACATTGTATTACACTGTATTACATTGTATTACACTGTATTACATTGTATTACATTGTATTACATTGTATACATGGCATTACACTGTATTACATTGTATTACACTTTATTAAATTTTGTTACATTGTATTACATTGTATTACATTGTATTACACTGTATTACATTGTATTACACTTTATTACATTTTGTTACACTGTATTACACTGTATTACACTGTATTACACTGTATTACATTGTATTACACTGTATTACATTGTATTACATTGTATTTATTCCCTGGTGAATCCGTAAAGCCTAATGCTTGGGCGGTTGAACATGCCGGGCGGTTTGGGGCAGCACGGAGACTAATACATTAAATTACCATGTAGTTGTTGTGAAGTTATCATACCAGTGTTTTCAAGACAACTGCTTGTTTAATTTTTGTTTTTGATCTTTCTTTTTTTCTGCAGCTGGAGAAGTATTTCCAGCGGTTAAAAGATCCTAAACTCAGGGTGAGTGAAATTTGTGTCCATTGTCCGAGTAACTATGCCTCAGTTTGGGCTGCCAGAAGCTCTTGACATTATAAAATGGATCGTAAATATGCAAAAGTGGTTGGTGTGGACCTTATGCAAATTATAACACTCGTCTACATTGGTGGAACTAGTCTCGTTGACAATTCGAGGCTGGTTGCCTCACTGGTTATCAGTAGCTAGACATATTGCAGTGAACAGCAGAGATCCAGGACGGAAAAGTTGGACTATGGGCTCCGTGCGCGAACAAGAGCAGGTGCATTTTGACCAATTTTGAGAGCCCTGTGGACAAGACACCCCGTGTGTGCAAATTACGCACGACTCATTTTTTTAAACCGTGACGTCTTCGTCTGAGCATTAAGCGTTTGTTTGCAATATGTTTGACTGTCTCTTCCTGTGGTCCCCCAACTCTTCCTTTCTTCAATAGGCGTAGTTGTGCACGAAGCCTGTAGTACGATCATCAAGTTTGTTCCCGGTAGTTAACAACGAATCTCAAACTCAATTTTTGTCAAATTTTGGTGTCTTATAGGAAGAGGAATACCAGAACTGGAAGAACAGAAACCGGCGAGGCGTTGAGTACAGCGCCATCAAGAATCTGGACTTCAGTCGGAACTCCAGCGACAGTGAGTCGGTGGTGGTGGTCGGTCCCACGACCAGACGCAAATGGACAGAGTGGATTGCCAAGGACAACAGCAAGGAAAACATGGATAAGAACTCAGACGATAAGGTAGAGATTAAAGGAGCCGCTGGGTGTGAAATTTTAAACGAAAGTAGTGCAAAAAAAATTTAAGATTAAGATTTTACCTGACTTTTTTTTGATGACCCCCAAGCCTAACTTGACACTGTTGGCTTAATCTTTGGCCATGTCTGAATTACCTGGCTACAGCTGACAGTAACTCATGCTTCCATAGGCGCAAGTGTAATATGGTATCCGTAGCCAGGTTATTTGGAATTGGCCTTGTACTATTGGCTACCTGCTAAATGGAATGTCGGCTATCTGCCTAACTTTACACTGATTATCAGCGACACAGAATTTGTGGCAGAACTTTGAAATTTCAAATCTGTGTTGATCCAGTGGGCTGCCTAACTTTGCACTCGGGGATCTTAAGGAAATAAAAGTGTTAACTCCTGGTTACAATTCATTTTTTGTTTTCTGTTTACTTCCATCAGGCCTCAGAGACTTCAGAGCCAGGAAAACGGAGACGGAAATTGAAAAGGACACAGAGTCGGGAAGTGGAGGTATTTATTGAAGTTCTGAAACAACTTTGAAAAATAATAACATGTATTTTTTTACAGGGATCCCAATTTTCTTGAGTGCACCCAATAATTTTCCAGGTTTATCTCTTCTTAAACATTGCCAATCTTAAATCTTAAATCTGCTGATCATGGGTTGTTTTCAGGAGAAGACCAAACGCAAAAGAGGGCGCCCTCCCAAGTCGGTCAAGAGCCAGGACGAGAACAACGTCACCAAGAAGCAGTCGGCAGTCTTGGGTCTTGAAGCCCTTCACCAACACACCGTGTCGCTGAGCCAGTCACCGCCTGACAAGAAAGGTTGGTAGCCAGTGACCCCTCACCCCCCTGCCCCCGCCCCCGCCCCCTCCCCAGCAGCCATCCTTCTTGTTCCACCTTACAGATGGCCCGTGGATGTTGAACCCCTTCCAGATGCACCCTCCCTGAAATTACGGCGTTAATCTCCCTCTCTTGTTTTCAGATTCGAGACAGATCCACAACGCGCAGTTCAACCTTCCCAGCATGGTCACGTCCAAGAAAAAGTTGAAGACGAGTCCCACGACACTCAGCACCAAACAGCAGCACAACGTGGAGAAATCGCTGGACAGATTACTAGGTGAGTTATGCAGTAAATAAAAAAGACTTCAAGATCACAATTCAAGACCAGACCCCAAATTATTCAGATGCTAAGCACTAAAATGCTAAGCGCTGAAATGTACTTAGCAGAAGCGTGTTGATTCTTATTTCTTCTTAGGCAAGTTTGTTTTTTGCTTAGCGCATAAAAACATGTTGTATTAACCCTAAACTCCAGGGTATTTTGGCTAGAAACCCTGCTGAACGCAGCAACATGCAACACTTGTCTAAATGACAAGCCTGCTCAGTGTAGCAAGATCCATCAGGTCACAAATCTCAAGGACAAACTACCTCAGAGTCTGTGGTCACCGAATGCAGCTGGATGCAACTGTGGCATTGTTCAATGGGACTAGCTCTCATTGTTTCAGAATTGGCCGTTGATGCACTGGTGTTGACGGCTCAGTGCAGCTAGGTGCCACAGACTTTAACGCGTGATGCTCTGTGTTGCGTCTGGCACGGTTAAGGTTAAATAATCAGGCAACCCCAAATAATCATGAAATAAACAAACTTGTTTCTGTTAAAAACTTTATACTGCTGACACCAGTTTTCTCCTGAAATTAATCAATTCCTGTTTCTTTTTTCTTGATTTCAGAGTCCTACAAGCAACAGATGTTGGACTTTGTCACCTACATGAGAAGTCCCGACTACCTGCATCTATTGCACGTGCAACTGGATCAAGAAAGGGTACGTCAGGTAAAACATCACAGGGTCTAAGAACAGGGGTGAAATTTCAAGGATCAGGTTGCAAAATACTTGTTAGTACACCATAACTTTCAAGAATGGGTTTTTAAATAATTTTCTAAATCTTGTGCTTTCTAAAGTTACACCAGTGACATTGCACACTGAAGAAAGTAAGAATATTTAGTTGATAGACTTAGATGGTGCCTCTGTAGATTAGGGATGCTTTCTTTAAATGTCTTGAAGGAGATGCCTCTTAAAATGGCCGAGATCACTGTAGATATGCTCGAAGAAAATGGCGGAGATTGCAGTGTGAGATTGTTTTGCGATTAAAGTATCATTGTTTTGAAATTTTTTCCAGATGCGAAAGGACCAGCTCGACGCCAGACAAGAACAGCTGGAAAAGCAGATTGAGCATTTGCGTTACGACAGCATGAAAATGCTGAATGTTCGACTGGACGAGGTACGTATTATGCTGTAGTCACATCACATCGTTATGTGTCGGCTACATGATGAAGAGCACTGATTTTTAGCCTTCCAAGGCCCAGTCTCTTTGCCAATTGACTGCTACCCACTCGCAGGCAACATGTTTTATCCAGCGACGCTTGCAGGCTCCATTACATGCTGCAGCACGTACAGAAACCAGACATGCTTACATCACGCACACATGAAAATGCACACACAAGTTTGCTCGGAATTTCCCGAGCAGAAATACAAAATTCCCAAGACAAAACTTTGCGAACTGTTGGCGTGTGTGTTAAGGGCGCCCGCTTTGGTGAATCGCTGCACAGTCCAATAACCCGTGAGCACTAAAAACACTGCACTGCTGAGGAAGTCTTGGAACCAAGACTGCCTAAATCCAAGTGTTCCTCAAATCTCACATGATTACACCATTGTAATAACTTTTAATTGTTTGCTGCTGGACTTACGAGGTCCTTTGGTTTTTCCTTTCTTACTTAACAGCTGGGCATCGAAGCTAAGACCCCATCGGAGCTGGTGGAGAAGTCGAAGGAGATCGTTGGCAAGCATCGAGAGCTGCAGCTTCAGTGTGAGGCGCTGCAACACCAGATCCAGTCAATAGAGGACGCTAATGACAAAGTGGTGAGTCCTTAGAACTGACCCTAACTGACCCCCAAATCCTCCAAACTGGTACGGATGGTTGCAGACGTGGCCATAGGACACTCCCACCTTTGGTTTGCCACCTTTTCTAACAGCGCATGGTACCATGTCAGGTGACCATGTCAGGCGGTTATGTCGGGCTGCCAGTGTCACCTGACCAAAAGTTGTGTCCAGTGGACTAAATCAACATCTCATGTGTATAATGAATTGCAAGACACAATAGTGGGTAAACAAACCCAAGCAATGCTGTTAACTTCCCATCTATTGGACCAGGACCACTCGACATGTTTTGTTTATCCAGACAAATTGCATTGTTCATGAGAATTTGGACATGCCCGAGTGAAATGTTGACTAGGCTTATCGGTTAGTGCGTCTTGCCTACCCTCATCACCATGTCTGTTTGCCAATCAGGTACGCGAGAGCCAGCAGGACGTCTTGAGTCACTCCAACCCGACGTCGCTCATCACGGAGCAGATCATCCAGGAGTACAATCAACAGAAGCATCTACGCAAGGAGCTGGAGAAGTTAGAGTCTGAGGTACGGCCCACAGTTTCCAACCAAGTAAATTATCACAAAAAGGCAAACATTCAAAATGTAACCCAAATTTTCTTAAAATCCCATTTTTCGAGTTAGGCTGTTTAGGTCCAACCCAATCGCGAACATTTCATTCTTACATGTATGGGCTACATAGACTGATGCACGTTGTCAATTATGTGTTCTTTTTTTTAAAGGTCCATAAATTGGAGAAAATGTCATCAACTCAAGGTGATGACCATCTTGCCAATCAGGGGAGACGTTCTGCCAAGCGTACTTCTGGAAGCCCAGTGGGTAGGTTTGAGACTTGTGTGACGCATAACTTTGAATTATTATCAGACTTCAAACACACAGTTTTGACTTCAAAGTTGGTGGGGTATGTTTTAACCAAGAAATTTGTGTGATTATCATCCAACAGGCCTTGCCAATGGAAGCTTAGAGCACCGTCGTAATAATTCTCTGAGTCCTGCCCGCTCCAAGGGGATCAGTTCCAACAGCCCGTCCCCAACAGCTCTGGTCACCAAAGTGTTGCCTCCTAATCTCTCGCCCCGGTCTGCTGCCCTCGCTGCCGGCATGCACGACTACACGCACCTGTCGCCAGGCAAAGCTGCGCTTCATCGGAGGCTCTCTGGCTACGACACCAAAGACATGGCCGGCAAGCCCGTTGCGACCCAAGGCGCGACCGACAAAGAATCTATGCCGAACGGTGAAGCGAAGGAAAAGGGCAAAAACGGGAAGGAGAGAGTTCAAGGAGGCTTTGCAATCTTGGCTGGGCTCCAGGCACAGCCACCCTCTGCGCTAGTGGGCTCGGCACAGATACCGACGTCAAGAACAACCAGCAGTTTGGAAACGGCGAAAGATGGGAACCTGATCAATAAAGGCTTGGCGAATCCGAACATTTTGCTGAAAGGGTCCAAAAAGCCATTTGACGTCCCCCATCAGGACATGACCCAAATCATACCCCCACTGTCTGCTGCCCAACCCCTGGTCACCTCCGTCATCACCTCTGTTGGGTTGGTGGGAAACCTCCCCCAGGCCCCAATAACTGTCCAAACCCCACTTACAACCCAGACTACGCCCCAGATGACCCTCATCAGCCCCCTGGACATCAAACACCGCGGCATCTTCAACATGCTTGCCGCTCACCCGGTCAGCAAAGTCAAGGAGGCCAGTGTGGCCTCGCTAGATGCCCCTCTAAGCCCCCAAAATGTCACCCTGTACCCTAGCGAACCTGCTAGCACGCCCACCCCCATGAGCAGTACTGTAACCGTTACTACCTCACAGAGCAATGCAACCGTGTCTACGAAGGCCAAGTCCAATCCAGCCCCCCTCTCCAACTTCTTGCCGGAAGCTGCCGCGGAGAAACGGAAGCCACCCTCTGCGACATCAGATCCATCCGCAAGCCAGCCAGCAGCTGTGAAAGCCTTACCAGTTGCAACAATGGCAGCCACGATCCTGTCCCAGCCTCCGCCAATCAGGTCCAAGAAGGGTCGAAAGCGGTTAGCAACGACGGCAGCAGACGCCCATCTGCCGGCTAAGATGGCCGCGGTGGTCCGACAGGGGAGCCTGGAATCGCAGGATAGCATCCTGACCATGCTGACGAATGTGAACCAGCCGCTGCGCATCAGTGCCATTCCCTCCCCAGAGGGTAAGATGTCCTCCTTGGACCGATCCACAGGGAGGGAATCACAGAGGGGAAGAGCCAAGTCTACAGCCAGGTCTGCTCTTAAGAAGTAAGTCGACTCGGTCCGTATGTGGACCAAACCTCTAAGATCGATTCAGATGTTGCCAGAGCTGCTTTTAAGAAATACTAACAGTCAATGTTTTTACGTATGGGCCTTGCACTCATTTTCTGCGTCCAGTCTTATTTGGATCTTTTATACTGTGTGAACAGTTCTTTTGTACTTTCCCAATCCGTTAAATTGCATGAGGTTGGGTCAATGTCGGGTACAGTTTAGGAGTTGCCCTGTAAATGTTAATGACGATTTTCCTCTTCCTCCTGCAGCAAATTGTGCAAGACAGCTGTTGCTGAGCCTAAAGTTACATCTGTTGCTGTCCGGGCTGTGTGTAAAACTCCGGACCCAACAAAGGAACAGAGCAATGGTATGACACTGAAGAAACAGACTGGTAATGGTCCATTGGATCATGTCACTGACTAGGGAACATGCCATTTTATATTTGGAAGAAAGCTTTACTTGTTAAAGACTGGATTGGAATAAAGCACTCTGTGGTAATGTTCAATCTGGCATGTTGCCATGAAGAAGGAAACAAGTGTTTACTTTTCAAAGGTGCCTGATGTTGCATCATCTTTTGAAAGATACGTGTCAGCCGGCAAACTCGACCTGCACCCAGATTCATTCTCGGTGCAGATTGACGAAGCCTAGTTCAGTGGTTTCAAGAATGAATTGCTTTTCAACAAGTTTTCAGAATAGGATGGGCTTCCATTGAATTCAATTAATTCATGTGATGTGCAGATCTTTGTCTAAACTTCTATATTGCAGGAAAAAAGTAGAAATCAATGTTTATTTTGAAACCGTTTGGTCTTTCTGACAGAAGCAGACAGACTGCCTTCGCCTGTTTCACCTGAGCCAGCCAGGCCAAAGGTCAAGGAGTCCCCCAACACCAAGAAGCTTCAGGCCAAGATCAGCAGCGGCTTTGATGCCCTGGCAGCCTTCGCCTCAACTGAGCTGGATCGCAGCAAGCAGATCCGCCGTCAGAGCGCCGGCAACAGCCCCGAGAATCAAGGCCGTCGGGATGCCTCCAAGAGTCCCATAGGTGCTGGGGGTCGCTCTCCTCATGTACCCCAGGTGGCCAGTCCTGAAGGCACTCTGGAGGGCTACAAGACCCCTAAGAAGAGTTCAGCTGTTTCGTTTGACACCCAGAAGAAAGGGTCTACCCCGACGATTGCCGTGACCTCACCGGTTGGGGCAATAGGCAGCGGCAGCACGCCACAAAAGAATAATGCTGCATCCAACACGGATCAAGGTGCCAATATGCAATCTCTACCAAATGCTGCAGATGGTGTGCGGTTCGGCGAGACTGAGCACCATCTTATATCAGAGGACGAGGACGATGTCCACATCGACGTAGAGGAGACGGACTCTGTCCATGAGCTACTGAAGCCACGCACTCCTGGATGGAGACGGATGGCGGACGAAGAGGCTCTCCGATACGTAGACGATGAGAAGGAGGAGGAGCCTCCCCGCCAACCGGACAAACCCAACAATCCCTCCAACAAGGCTGGCACAAACACAAACCCTCAGCCAGCATCCGTTACTCCATCAGCGCCACCAAAGACCCAGCAAGGCTTTGTCGCGAGTGTTGCATCCACTCAGGCCCAAGTGCCTTCGCAGGCATCAACAACAAACCATGGGGTGAGCAACCCTGCCCCTAGTCAAGCTCCTAGCTACAACCAGAACAGAGCGTATGTTGTGCCAACAGTCTCCCAGCCCCAGGCAGGGGGGTTGCTTGGATCTGTGTCCAGTCAAGGTGTACCTCCCAATAACCAGGTCCAGAGTACAGGATCTAAATACCAAGGAACAAGGAATGGTGTACCTGTTGCAACATTACATCAGGGTCTGAACCAGGTGACCACTATTCCTCCAAAGCCTGCCCCGACAACCAAGCCCAGTGCCACTTTGCCCCTTATTAGCCGTTCACTGGCCACAATCACGACTGTCGCTGATCCAGTAAGCATATCCAACTCGATCGCAAACAGTACCATGGAGGTTGCACCTGCCGACCAGTTCCACAAGAAGTTCTCCCGGAAGGAAGGCCGGAAGTTCGGGAAGCTGTGGCTGCAGCATCAGCTAAACCCCACCAACGACCCGAAGATAAACACCTCGGGTCCGGCCCAGGGTAATACAGCAGACAATACTGTGGCTGGAGTGGGCGACTACCAGCAGATGGAGGACAAGTGGCGGAAACTGCACCATCCCAACTCTTACAATTTGCAATCCAACATGAACCCGAGGTCATCTGCTGGCCTTCTGAACCAGGCGCCTACCTTGTCACACTACACGCCTGTCTCCAACTCCTCCAAGCTGTCGCCCTATTCTGTGCCAAGCCAGCAACCTGGATACACCAACATGTCGGCCTCCAACCAGAAGCTCTCCCATCCCCGGCTGGTGGGGGATGGCCAGGGGAGCAACAAGCAGTACTCCAACTGGGATGGACGCTCTACCACAGACACAAGCAGCATCTCCCCAACCGGTGCCTCCTGCCAACGCAGCAGGCAAGACACCAGGAGTGGATACCCTACCGGGATCACCACCAACACCCCTTACATTGAACTCAAATCACAGCATCAGCGAAACGGACCCTCTCAGGGACCCGCTGGACCCTTCAAAGGTGCTGGAGATGCAAACGCTGCACCCAAATCCAAACATATGGGTGTGTACAAGCCCAAAGATGCAGGCACCTCAGCGAAATCCTGCATTCAGGCCAGCAGTTACCTCAACAATGCCTCGCTTTTTTCCAACGCCCCCCATTACAGTAACTCACTGCCAAAAACTGGGCACGCGGTCCCTCACAGTGGCCAGGCGGCCCCGTATAACCATTCCCAAAGTCTTCCAAATCGGGGCGTTGGGGTACCTCTACAATCGCCGCGGTCCAGTTACAACCACCACACTCCCTCCCCGACCTCTCCGAACCGTTTCCGCCCCCCGTACCCAAGCCCCACGCACCAGAACAGAGTGATGTCTCAGGGGACAACGCCCCCCTTGGCCTCGCCCACAGAACAGCCGCCTCCTCCCCCACCTCCGCCCCCTAGGGGTGAAGACCTTGAACCCCCTCCCCCACCCCCCGGCAGACCATTACCGCCTAGGATTAACACTATGCGTCCAGGCATGGCCATGTCACCAGGCTTTCCCATGCTGGCTCCTTACGGCATCCCAGCCAGGCCCGAGATGGCAATGCCCGCGTATCTGCACTCCTCCTATCCGCATCCACACCCACAGGCCAATCTGTCGGGATTCACCACACCCAATGCCACGCCCGGTTACATCATGCAGTATGGCACCACGCCCAGATAAACGCACCAGGTCAGTATGTGGTCACGTCTGAAACTGCTTAAAATTCACCCCATGTAAATACTATCATCTATGACTCCAGCCTCATTTCTAGATTTGCACAACAGCCAAAATTATCAATTTTTGTTTGGCAATCTTCATCACTGGTATGTGATGAAGAAAAAACTTGCTCTTTAAAAAAAAAACCGGTCCCACTGGGCTGCATGCTTCATGTAACCTTCCATATATTATGGCTTGAGCACACAATTGCTTGGGAAGGCAGAAACGAAAGTGTTAAGGATCATTGCAAATAACAACGTAGATTTTAGCCAATATCTGCTTCTTTTGCCTCACTTTATCACTCCGACGCAGAAACTAGCCCTTTTGGGGACCCAATTTGGTTAATTACCTTAATAAAAAAAAAAAATTCCAACCAATTCTGGTGATCTTCCATCTAATCAAGAGCAAGAGACACCCTCTACGGATATATGCAGTCACCTTTAGTGTGTGACCCCGGGTCAGGCATATCTGAGCCTGACAACCTGGGCTGCCCATATACACGTGCACAAAACAAAGTCACTTGCGGGTAGCCAAGTGCACGACTTGACCACAGACTATGTATACAGGATCTGTTTCCTGTCAATGACCTTATTTATAGTCTACAGACATGTCGAGATTGTATACATATATAGATACAGTGTTGTGTAGCCTCAAACCAAGGCGCTAAATATCTGGGTTCCCGGAGGGACCCCTTACTGTAAGCGTGTTAGTAAATGGGCTTTCTGCGTCGGAGGGTTATAACAGTTGGTGAATATAGATACTCAATATTTACTTTATTCTCTTTTGGCCATTTCAGGTCAGTCCATGAGCAAGTACAGAATATGACACAAACGACGTAAAGACACCAACACTTCAAGCCAGTCAACAGGGCCAGCTTCGAACCCGGCGCAGGGAGTGAGGTACAGTTTTGATTGGCTCACAATATACAGCCTCAAATCTGATTGGTCAGTCAACTATCTCCTAATTAACATATTATTATGCACTGTCTATTGGTTGCAATTGACGACCACTATACCCAACTACACTCAATTTTTGATATAACGTGTGTTTAAACAAAAAAAATGCATATATGCGCATAATATCCTTCCACAGTTTTTATAACCTGGATGTTTACATTTAGGTATGCATAATTAAAGTAACTACAAATAATATTACAAAAAAACTACTGCCAAATAGTATACCACTATTTTACTGATGCGAAGTGTTGCCAGAGATGATACGACGTATGGAATTAGATAGAAAATTATAGAGTAGAGAGTAAGGGTATATTTTTCTGTCGTGTTGATGTCTTGGAAATGGATCTATCACTACATGTAGCATAGATTCCTATTTTGTGCAGTGTGATGTGTTCTGGGTACTGTTGGAATCGTTGAATATTTCTCCTAAGTCTTCCTTAAAAAAAAGGGGTTCACCAGGAATGGGCTCGGTGCGCGAAAGAGAGAGGGCGCTCTGTTACCACATTCGCGAGCTCTGTGGCCGGGACACACCGCGCGCGAGTACTAGTTTGCCATTTCGGTATCTTGTTGAAGTATATAAAATCGCTGCCGTGATGTTACGCAAACACCCACTCGGCTAGTTCATTTGTAATTAACGCGCGTGCGACCGTGTCCTTGCGCGTTAGGTTATCCTGAGTGACCTTTGTGCACATGCGCAGTTGAAATACCGAACCGGCTTATTGCATATGCAGTGCACTCAGAACATCCCCACTGCAGAACCATATAGTTTAGAAGATTGCTCTATTCTTTTCACATAGCCTCATGCACTAGGCATGTTATCAACTGAAAAAAAAATATCACTGCCATAACAGACATTTCTAGCAAACACTTAGTTCAGGGGCTTCACAGAGAGAACTTCTAATTAAAATAAATATCAAAAAAAAATATTTTTGTGAACAGAATTAAAAAGAAAAAGAAATATATAGGAATGTAGATTAATTCTATTAATTACTTCTGAAAAACACCTTGAAATTGAGAATGACTGATTTCAGTACTTCCGAGCTCAATACGGAAGAATGAAGTCTTGAATTCAGATGCAAAGACGGTGTTGCAGTATACAGTGTAGAGATCGACTATTTTTTCTTGAATCGATGTGAAAGTTAGTGACTAGAGATTCTAAAATTTTGCAGTGAAGCAGAAATTGTAAAATGTGCGTTTATTTTTTCAATTAGAGATAATGGCTACAAGTCGTCCACCTCGAACGGTTGGAATCGGGTCGATCGCAAGTCAATCACGAGTCGGTCACAAGTTAGGTGTCAAGTAAAAGGGATGAACGTTGACAAAGGAAAGCCGTCGTCAAAGTTCATTTGAATAGCTTGAGACCTGGATGATTTGTGATTGACTTTTGACGACTTATAATCATGACTTGATCTTGAAAGCCTCTGACTTTGAAAAAAAACTTAATTGTGAAGTAGTCTTTTATTAGGCCAAAAAAAAAGTCTCCTGTTTCTGGTATGCGCGCGCGTCGCCGTAGCCATGCGCGTCGGCAAAATTAAAAAGTTTTTTTCAATGAAAGATGATGTCTCAAGCCGCCAAACTCACTGGTTTGACTAGAATCCTGCTGCTGCACAATTTTAACGTGTCTTTCGATGGGGTTACGATCAAGTATAAGCCTTATGTGGCCTCTCTGGGCTCCCATATATTTTGCACTAAATTTAGTCGGGCACCATTTGCAGACGGTGTTGTAATTTTGTAAGTGTGCGTCTGGAAGCCAGACTGACGGAGCGATGGTCGTGTATCTGGAACCTGTAAACGCTTTTTAATTAGTTCAATATACCTCTTAAGCATTACGGCCTGACTGAGGTCACCTCAAGCTGCACGCTGAAGGATATTTTGAGAGTTTTAAGGGGATCGAAGCGTCATCTGCAACATCAGCCAACATTTGAAGAGAAAAAAAAGTTGAGTAAAAAAAAACACCCCGCGTCACCGCACCACTTTTGAGGCAAGCGCCATACCAGAAACGGGACACTTTTTTTTTGGCCTTAAGTAGCGTCTTCTACTTCTATCGTATCACAGTTGTGAATGATAGTTTTCATCTGTTGGGTACCGTACCTCGTTATCTTATGAGGTACCTTGTTGGCTTTGACTTTCTGTGTGCATTTCTATTGGTAGTTGCTCTCGTAACCGAGCTAAACGAAGTTTAAAATGTAGAGGTTTTTACTAGTTTTTTTTTGTAGTTGTTCTATCAAGCACATGCTGCACATTTAAAACGCTGTCACTTTTACAAAGTGCAGCAGTGGAAAGCGCACTACTTAGCTTGCCTGGCGTAATGCAATTTTGTCTATTGATAACAATAATGTTTAAAAGGGGACCAAATCGTAGTTCGGATGTAACGTTTATGGACGAGGATTGTATTACATTGAAATGTATTTATTGATATTGTATCCTAGTTTGACGGATTGATGCTATTTTTTGTATAACTGGAAAAAAACAAAGTGAACGGTGTGTAGGACTGACATGGTAGGCCAGCCTTGGTGTTTGTTTTTATTAAGGTGATTGTGTGCAGTGCACGAGTTAAAATCCATTTCCTTTTCTTCTTTTTCATATTTAAAAAGTTTTTTTTTCTCTTGATTATGTTTGATTTTGCAGTAAACCAGTTGCCAATTTTTCAAGTTTGAAATCAAATTTTCTTCGTTGTATGCTGCATTTTGTAAAAATTTCTTCAGTATTTAACCTTCCTCTATTCATTACGTAGAAGTGAAACGTGAAAATGTTGGTTAGGATGAGTCATTTTTTTCAGGCTTTAAAAAGAAATTTGAATTGAATGGTGCATCTGTATTAGGTATGTTTTACTTTTAAAGATTGATATGGTAACGTCTTATTCCTAACCCTTCAAATTCTTCAAAAGCCTGCAGGAGTGTTTGGAGGAGTTTGTAGGGTTAACAAAGGTTCAGACATGGGCTTGAGGCATTTGGAAAGCTAAATCATATCTTTTCTAGATTCCGAACCTTGTGCTTTAGGATCTATGATCAAACAAATAAAATTAATAGTTGCGAACATTGTAGAGGCCTATATTTTCCCGGTTGTTTTATTCAGTACTAGACACTCTAAAAAATTTTCGTGTGATTACACACTGATGGCTTGTTTGAATACTAATTACTAGATGGAGTTCAAAGGTCGTACATGTAGCTCAGCTTTCTTGCATGAGGAAAAAAAAAAAAGAATCGTTGAAATGAAAAAGTTGTTTGGAAAGTTCATGTTAATTGTAATGAATGATGTTTCGGCCGTGTCCTGAAGTTTTCTTAGGTAGTTTATCAGCAAAGTGAAAGATTTCCGTGTGGTTAGTTAACACCATGTGATCAGTACAATTGGAATTGATAGAATCGTGTGCGGTATTGGGGTTCTTGAGCTGGCTAGCCAGAGTTTAATGTTGTGATGTTTACTGGGCGTTCTGGTTGTCATTTTTAACAGTTTTCTGTTTTTTACTTCTTTTTGGGGGTAACTATTTGCAATTGTAGCCATGCATCCATTTTCAGAAATCGTTTCAGATATGGGGCAGTTTCATCATATCTGATTTTATCAATGCATTTGTAATTAACAATGTATCATTTCATTTTGGTTTGGTGTGTATTTTTTTCTTTAATAATGGAGTGGCGTAACTAAAATGTGTCAAAAAAATGGCCCGCGAAACATTTCTGAGTTGTGCCAAAGTTAGTCACTTGCAAAATGTTGGATTCCAACGTCAGCAGTTACACCCCATTTGATTGGACCAGCATTAGCCAGTCATGCCCAATCAAATCGCCTGTTACTGCCCATTTTGGTATTGCTCAAACATGATTTGTCGATCGCTCCTGGTGGCATTTTCAATGGAAGAAATTGAACAATTCAGGATAAAAAAAAAATCAGCCAAAAAATCCTCAAATATTGAATAAAAAAAATCCTTAAATGAATTTTTTATTTTAGCCAATCACAAATATTGATTTGAAACATTCGGGTTCATCCTGCTGCCGTTTATCGACCTTTGACCTCTAGACGGACGCTACATAACCATTATTTTTTTAGCAACTTTAGTGAGACCGCTCAATAAAATCTGTGGGCTTTTTTCAGTAGATAATTGAACATCACTAACAGTAGGAGTTTTAAAATGGAAACATTTCCGATATTGTCACGAAATGCTGCATTTGTAATGCCTAATTTGCAATGGTACTGTGTGGTGCTATTTGTTTATATACGAGTGAAATATTCTAATGCCATTACAAAAAAACATAAATTACCAAATGTGTTGGCCTTCGAGGCTGTGCATTGGAACAATTATCCCCATTAATTTCGTGGCCAAAATATGTGAACCTGTCTTTTATATTATTGCTTCAGAAACTAGACTTTATAGGCTGACTGTGTTGTGTACAAAAAGTTGTTGCCCGTTCAAGTAGCCATTGTGTATGTGACTAATTAAAAATATGTTTTGTACAACATTGTGTCCAGCACATTAACTAACGTGTTTTTGTTACCTAACCATAACTAGTAGTTTAAACCAATTTACAATGACTTAAACAGTAATAAGTTGCAAGGGAAATTAACTAGAACTACCACTCAGTGACATGAATCATGGTTAAGGACTGACAAACTTGGACCCAGAAATTGTTTTTAAAGCATGACGAAAACGGCCGAATGATACTAAGATAATTTTACTAACAAATCGTGCGTACGGCATATCATGGTCGTGGGCGGTTTGCGCCGTACACGTCCGAGGCACGCATGAGCGACTCGATAGCAGAATGCGTCTCATGCATCCATGTTCAAGCGGCCAGTCAGTCCTATTCAATGATTTATGTCATAACTTGATTGTTTTTAAGCTTCCAAAATATAGAACATTCATCGGGACCAGTTCTGCCATTTTTTGGGAGAGAATTTGTATGGCTATTTTGATACATTAGATCTTCAAACTTCAATAAGAAAATTGCAAAATCCTGCAGGACGTGAAAAACCAAAATACGTCTTTAAAGTGAAGGAAATTTGCAAAAAAATATATTTCAGGGATTCCGTTTGATCTCGTTTTCAGTAGAAGATTGCATCATTAGAGAAAATAGAATCTCCGATTTTTTCTGGTTTAGAAAGCTATCAATTCCCGTGTGAAGTCGAAATGGGATCGTTACAAGCGATCCGGCCAACAGTGATTAAATTTAATTGAGCGACAGAAAAGTGTTGCTGACGAGAAAAAAAAATGATAAAACGGGTAGGCAGCCAAAATGTGTTTCGATGCTAATGCCTGTATTCGCTTGTCCGTATTTGCAACTAATCTTGTGCCCAGCCAGCACAGTGACACTCCTTGTTCCCCGAATTTTGTTTATTATTTGTGACGGCATTTTGAATCGATAATAATTCATGAATATAATATACTGGTTGTTTTTTTAGTGCTGCTTGGTAGAAAAATATAACTTCGCAAAATATGAAGCGAAAGCAGTCAGAAATGCGGTATGAAACTGGCTGGTAGTCTTTTGCTGAGTTTTTGCGCTCAACACTTTTAAAACTTAGGCGAGACATTAGATTTAATATTTAAGTTGGTCTTGTTTATTTTTTTGAAGCACAGTTGCAGTGCTGTGTATGTATGGGATGTTTTTTTTCTCTGTACATTATTATTTTTTCGCAACGGCAGTTGCATTCTGTAGTAATAATTGTGAAATATTGTTACATAGAATGAATTGTTTATTATCTCTTGGAAATTCGGGTCAATAAACTAATTAATTGTAGAAATGTAGCCAGGTTTGAGCTTGTGGTTCTTTTTTTTTTTTTTTTTTACCAGAAGTACCCTTTTTACCTTGAGCTTCTCTAGCTGTGAAACCCAAAGTTTGCCAATTATGCAATAAACCAAATTTCCCGATCTCTAGGATCTAGGAGCGTCCATAACGGCAAATTACAAATGTATTTACACTTAATAAATATCTTGTAGCGAAGCGGCCGAAGAATTATGCGCGTCCCTAAAACTGTTTCGTTAAACCCTAAAAAAGGGCTGGGTTATTTTGACATCTCTCCCCCTAAAATCTCGGCCATCGAGTGACGAAAAATTATGAAACTCGGTACATGCATAGAACAACTTATCATGAACATAAAAGAAATTTTATGACTATAGGTCAAAAGGTTTTGGAATTATGGCTAATTAATTATTCATATGCACGAATGGTAGTTCTGCTTTGTGTACACTACGTATATGGGGAAATTCAGTTTTCACGGCGCGAAGCGCTGGACTTTTTTGGGGGGCGTTATAGATCTTCCACAAACCCTCTAAAATAGAACGAATTCCGCCTAAAATAGAAAACCTGCCTGCTCCTTACCCAAATCACCTCTTTTAGTCCATTTTGATCACTTATTCCGATTTCTGCCCCCCCCCCCCCACATCGCAATGCTAGTCCCGCCTCCTCCACAATCAATTAACCGAAGTCTGGTTCCTCGGCACAACTGGCTTTTCCCTTTTAAAAAGTGCAATGACGTCTAAGAACCAGTCCTGCCGTAGAGGGCGGTTATTTCCATAGCTTCATAACACTCTGACGTCACTTCTTCTACATGCTTCTCTGTGCAAAGAAACACCGTTGAGTGTGGCAACGAATTCCGCCAAAAATTGTAGTTTTAAGCTGGGTGAGTCTGTATAAAAGTATTTATTAATGCACCGAATAAGGCTAAGGTACGCAGTAATGGATTTATTCTTAACTTCCTAAACATAACGTTACTCGTTAGGCAACAAGACTCAACTTGGAACGGAATTTGTGCAGATTTTTTTTTTACGTGTTTAAACGTAGGCTAATTCCGCTATCTATTGTCACCAACTAATTCGGTAGATCAAATAATTTAAAGGTGGATTTTGATGCCTTATACTATATAGGAACCAGGCCATAGATACACGATTGCCAGATTTTTTTTCTAGAAAATGCAATTTTCTTATGCATTTTCAGGTACAGCCAATGCCATGTCGTGTGCATCAACATTCAATTCATGTATTGTTGGGCATTCAAAAAGTCATGGTGCATCGCCCATCACAGCGATTGCCATCTTTATTTTCATCTTGGAAAAGGGACCTTCTCTGTAAAATAGATGGAGGTTCGTGTAACAGGAAATGATGTGCTCACTGCAATGGCAGTTCAATCGGGGTCTACCCGATGTTCCCCAATACCTATGTTCCCCAATGCCGATGTTTCCCGAAATCCTTAGGATCAGGGTTAGGACTAGGGTTAGGGCTAGGGTTAGGGTTATAGGGTAAGGATTTCGGGGAACATCGGTATTGGGGAACATAGGTGTTGGGGTATGCACCCGTTCAATCAATGGTCTATGGAATTTGGCCAAGTTCAGCTTGACCAAAAAATCTGACTGACAATATTTTATTTTTGGTTTGCAGTAGCTTTTCTTCTGTGTCCTCTGAAGTGTTTCCACACCCTCTGCCACACCCAGCAGTGCCACACCCAGTAGTGCCACACCCAGAAGTGCCACGCCCATTGCCACACCAACTACTGTACTACCAGTTGGCCTTTCTAGATCCTGTGCACTACCACAGAAAAAACACCGAAAATTCCAGGGGCGATCATCAGTGCTGAGCTGTGTTGAATATCAACTGGAAGTTGGTGGACAACAAAGCTAAGATGGCGGGCACGGCAAGACACGACCACGAGATGAAAATGAACGCTCGGAAGAAATTGCAGACCACAACGGACCCAATTGAGAAACTGAGGTTAAGGTGTTTGGAACGAGGCTCTGCTGGTATCAAGGGAATCGGACGGTGAGAAAAAAATACCCCCTCCCCCTCCACCCCTCCTCCCCACTGAAACACATGTACAGATAGCCCCACTACTGTGGCTCTGATATTGCTGTGCTGTATCCTAGAGCCACACATCCCAATGAGTCACCTGAAATTGAGCTGAAATTGCCAACTTTGCAGGCGCACGAAACTGTAGAGTTGCAAGTATTGGATGCATCTATGATCTCTTAGTTTTTGCACTCAGGGTTCATTAGGTAATTTTACCTCCAATTTTGCGAGAAATGTAGGCATCTTTCTGGATTTGATATGCGCACGTACAATGGTTGCTGATGGCAGCTATGTTGAATGCGAGAACTGGATGACCCCAAAGCTGTGTCGTCTTGTTATGCAAATCGATCTCGTTGCTCCGGCGTTAAGAGTTGCGATGCAACGGCTGTTTCTTGTATAATCTCTGCGCACTGTTTGTGGTTGAGATTACATTTGAGATTATACAAGAAACGGCCGTCGCATTGTATCGTGTTATGCAGATCAATCTTGCTGCTTGGTTTCATGAGTTGCGACCTTAATTCAGCATCACGTGATCAACCAAATTTTCCAATTGTGTATTTTTTTTCTGCCAACAGCGTCTTTAGAATTATGGACGACGACGGTAATCGGACGCTGGACTTCAGTGAGTTCAAGAAGGGCATCCACGACTATGGGATGAGTTTTGATGACAAGGCCATCAAGGAAATGTTTGTCGCCTTTGACAGGGACGGGAGTGGGAAGATCGACTTTGATGAATTCCTGTTATCACTAAGGGTAAGTTTGTCCCAGCAGTATTTTGTTCCAAATTTTTACCCTAACATTGACCACTGATTGACCAATTATCGGATTTTTCCTTTCTATTACAAAGCCGAAGATGTCCAACACGAGGATAGACATAATCTGCGAGGCCTTCAAGAAAATGGACAAAACCGGCGACGGGGTGATAACCATCGAGGACATGAAGGGCGTGTACAACGTCAAGAAGCACCCCAAGTACCTCAACGGGGAGAAGACAGAGGACGAACTCTTCAGGATGTTTCTGGATACCTTTGAGCCGGACAAATCAAAAGCCGATGGCAAGGTATAAGGGGTTTTCTTTTCTAAAAACCATCCTGGTCGAACAGTCTGGATGAAGCTTCACATATTTCTGACGTGCCCTGTCTAAACCAAACACCGCTTGGGCTTGGCAGGACTTGTAATGGAGATACGACAAACGTATACGATGTGGGATATGGTTTTCTTTGCAAATGGATTACGCCTAAAATAGACTGTGACTTGTTCAAACCTATTTTCAAGAAATTTATCACAATTTACAAACGAATGCAGAATAACTCGATTATGTCGAGGAAAGTCCATTTAAAACTTTTAAAAAGCTGTCATGAAGAAGATTTAACCAGTTTTCAGTCAACTACATAGAAGAGTCTGTTTTTTGGAATCGCTCGGTATTGAGTAATTTATCTCCGTTTCACACGACTTGTTTTTTTCTCAGATCACACGAGAGGAGTTTCAGAACTATTACGCCGGCGTCAGCGCATCGATTGACCAAGACAGCTACTTCATTTTAATGATGAAAAATGCTTATAAGATTTAGGTAAGTCTGTTCTGATAATGCAAATAGTATGTGGGTCATTCTATCAACAAAGTGTCCAAAGTGTGACCTTTTTTTCCTGTCCCTGTTGCCGTGGTACTTTGTGATTTGTCATTCAAGTATCATTAAGAATGACTTCAAATTATTCTTTAATTTGTTGGGTAGTAGTTTGCTCTTCATAATCACTGATGGAGGACGACTGGATCAAGGAGTGCATCAGAATTATAAACTCATAGATGTCAGATGTAACAGGGACCGGGAAAAAGTGGGCCCCACATTTATTGAATGATCCATGTCCGATGTTGGTTTGAAGTTATTTTTATCGTTTCAGATATTTTGGCTGGTGGTATTAAATGTTACACTATGGCATATTAACCCTAACTCCCAAGGCATTTTTGCTGAGATGCAAAACGTCAATGCTACGAAATCCTCCAACTGCCTCCATGTTTTTTTTTCTGGAATGTGGTCCTTGGAGGGGTGACCACTGCCTCAATCTTGCAAAATCCTCCAGCAATGACTGTCAATATGTTGAGGCAGAGCCAGTGACATCCTGGAGCAGTGCGGAGGATTTCAAGTGCAGTCTAGGCCTACATGTATGCACAGCTGAGCATAAACAGCACAAGGTCCGGCCCAAGACCTTGATACAGGGCATCCTCCAAAGTCCAAAATCAGCCACACATTTTTACCATAGAGCCTCAATCCTGCAAAATGCTCCATTTGGGAAAGAGGATTTTTGAGGATTTTGGAAGGTCACGGTTAAAGATGTTTCTATATATTGACTATACATGCATGTTCCTAATTTGTGGAGTTGTCTTTTACTCACAGATGTATTCCAGACTGACAGCATCAGTACTTAAAACAGTTACGCATCACCGCTCCAACCCCGTTGGCTACAGCCTCCCAGCAAGTTGAGAATATTTTGTTGCAAAGTTTGCCGGAAGTGCTTGTACTGTCAGACTTATTTATTCACCGTTTGTGCCAAGTCGTTGAGCTAGACAATTACAAGCTTTCGACTGTGTAGTCATCAAGGTACGTGTTTACTGTACACAAACATCATGCAGTAATGGAGACAATATTATGTACACAAAATTGACAGTTAACAACAACGTGAAAAGTAAAACTATCGTCAGTGACATTGATCCTAACTCCTTTTGGTTTTATGCATTGAACTTGCCTAAATCCGAAGATCTTCACATCAGATCTTCACTTCACAGAATTCCAGTGTTAAGCATCAGCAGGCTTGACTCTATAAAGCTTGACCAATCAAAATCAGGCAGAACTCAGCCGTTCGTTCGATTTTGGCGGTAATCTGAAATTTTGCGAACGAGAACTAACATTCCAAATTTCAAACGTAATTTTTAAAAAAATTTCAAAACTTTTTAAAGTTTGTTAGGGATTTGAAGCCACCTCTCTTTGTCTATTGATTTGTAGAGATGTGAGATTTGAAAGGTTACTGACGATGGCTGATTTTGTTTTAAATGTAGAAATCTGTTGTAAAAAGAGTTTTTTTTTTTATTTTTAAATTCAATTCTGATTTTTTTGTTTTTTTAATCAACACCTTGATTTTTTAATTAATTGAATAGAGCTTGGGTTATTTGAAACATTTTTAAAACTCAGTATTTTTTTGGTGAAATTTTAATCATGGAAAGGTAAAGTGTACTTAATGTATGTTTGAAATGTATTGGATCGTGCTTCAGTGTGTGTTAATTGTACTTAATATGTCACCTGCCAAATTGAAAAAAAAAAAACTGAGGAAGTTCTTCAAATTTTGAGCCATTTTTCATGCTTTATAAAACATTTAATATCCAAAAGGATTCGGCTAAACAACAATATGTTTTTGGGACCTTTAAACAAATAGTCTTAACATACTGCTGCAGTTATATGTGTATTTTTTATCCTAACTATGAATTCAAAAAACAATATCAAATTGAAAACCTTGAGAACTGTTTTAAATCCAGGAGCAAAAATATGTGTAAGTAAGTTTTGATGCTGTTCTGATCATGTGTTGTGTAATTTGTATTCTGTGCGTTGTAAATATTCATTAATGGTATACTGAATATTCGTATTATTAGCTTTTGCTCTTTGACATATTGACCAATTGCTTGAGGTTAATTGCCTTCGCATAGTGCTTAGCTCCAGGCATTTCTTAAACTATTTTCCAAAGCAGTTTTCAAAGAATCCTCAGTAGAAAAAAAAATAAAATAAAAACAGCATTCTCTGCAAACGAGTTGCGTGAAGTTGGGCAACAGTTATTGGGAAAATCGAATGGTTAAAGGGCGGTAATGCAATCTGGCATTCATACATATTCATGACCTAGCTTAATCTGATTGGTCATATCGTGATGATGCATGCTGGGATACTTTTTTATTTTTTAGCTCACAAAAAGTGACATGGCAACACATCCTGTGTATGGTAAACCTAGTGTTGATCATGTATTCAGTGGGGATGCTATTTTTGTAAAGCTAAATTAATTAATGTGTAAATATCCTTCAGAATCAAGATGGAAACATCATTTGAACATACCTTGTTTTTTCTTTGTCCCAGTTTTTATGTATTCGAGTTGCGTTCCAATAAATTTTACATTCGATTTGTATCTGTGTAAATTATAATGTAATTCAAAATTTGATGCCAGAAATAAATCTTCAGACTCGATTTCCAGTATCTTTTCCTTTTTTTTGTGGGAGACAAATTTGATAAAAGAGTAAAGGTTAAGGGAGTGAACGAAAATAAAATCTTGTTATTCCTGTCTTTACTTTAGAAATAAAAAAAATAAATAATCTGAATGTGTCTTACTTCGCTCATTTTGGTCATATTGGAGTTTAGGATTTAACCTTTAAACGAGTGTTATAAACGTGAGAAGGGGATTAATACATGTATTATTTAAGTTTCCTAAATTTGGGTAAATATTGTTGAAATTATTGTCAAAATGTGTGAGCTTCAATATTGGGTTTTTACTCTTTACTTACTTGTTTTTACATACAAGTGAATTATCTTACATGTAACAAAAATATACATGTACCATGCACGTTTGACCTCGTTGTGTAGGCCCCCTATAGCGACCATCTGTTACATACATATACACAATAATACCCCCCCCCCCCCCAAAAAGAGGACAATAAATACTAAAATTCCATTACATCAGCGTGAAAGACGGCGAATTATAATTTTCAATAAAGGTGGTGTGTGTAATAAAACAGACATTGCTTACGGCGACTCATCCTAGCGTTGCCATAGATATTGTTTTCATGGCAACGAGGTTAGGCGTGAAATCGACAGGTAGGCCTATACCATAGAGCTATAATAAATTTAATATAGCTCTATGGCCTATACTGAACTGGCGTTAGCATTCACTTGGGTGCCGCAAAACGGGGATAAAAAGGCTTTTAAGAATAAACGAGTTTTGTCCTTTATTAAAACCTCAATTTTTGTTGGTGCTTGTTACTCAGATCCATGATTGTTTATGTTTCATAATTAAATGTGCAATTTTGATAAATAATGCAAAGGGTAATTCAAAAATACAAGGCATATTCGCACTGTACCGCGCCCTCTACAGGTGAAGTTACTGGGTTTTGGATTGGTCGGTTGAAAGTTGTCTTTTTTCGATGACGTGTAATCGGACGATGAACTCTCTAAATAGATGATAACGCAACCTCGTCCCCAGTGTGCTTACTTTATTTCTAACCTCGTTTCCAATAGTAAGCCCTGGATAGGAAACTTTCTTCCTGTATCCCGATTCGATACCGCAATTTGCTAGTAATGGATTTATATCGTGTAGTTGGTGTTGTCATTTCCAACGTGCATTACGTGTTTTTCACGTCAATTGTTATTTTAACGTCCACGCCTTCTCAAAAAATACTCCTTTCTTTTCCAGTTTGCTCATATTAATATGAAATGTGATACTGCATATTGGCGAGCCAGATTGTAACATTTGAATGAAATAAATCGTGTTTTCATAACTCACGGCGCCACTAATAATGCTGTTTTTACTCCAGACACCGCATAGAAAACAAACGCTAATGTAACGCACAGGCAGGCACCAGATTATTCCTCATTTGCATCGTTCAAAAATCTTGCACATGCAAATGATCCAATACCAGGGTGAGAGAGCAGGTAGTGGTGGGCTCGTACAGCTCGACACCCTGGGGACGAGGTTGATGATAACGGTTACCCTGAAACTCGCTTTGCATAAAAATAATAAGTCTGTCTGGATTAGAAATACCGCGCCAGTGAGGGGTCTTTTCGATCATTCAAAGCCAGCCATCCGTAGTAAATAATGGTAAAGCTATAACACAATTGAATCGTGTGCGTTGTTTGTATGAGCAGTTCTCTGCCCCTTCCGAACAGGCACAATTTCAACGGGCCCTGCACTAGTTATGATAAAAGTAGAGAGCACACAGTGAATCCACTTTGTACGACGGCAAATCGCTATTCGGAAAGCCACGCCTTTTTGCATCGCTCGCTGTAAGTGTGAGTATATTTCCGTTAAACTATACTTCGTAGCGACGCCAATACTGGAGAAAAGGTGTTCTTTGGCGCTATAATATAACCTATTAATAATTGTAGTTACTGATAAGGGAATAGTGGTGACGAAAAAAGGGGAAAGTTGGGAAAAATGTTGCAACCTGACGCCACTTTTTCCTTCATATATCATCTCAATGAAGGTCAGCCATTGAAAAAATGATAAGACATGAATCTGGGACTGAGAAACATTTCCAATTTTGTTAGGAAATCCTTTTTTTTGGTTTCCCATCGTGGAAAGAATGTAGTATCCAGACGCTACTTTAGCGGTTGTGTACAAAGTCTATGGAGAGTCAAGAACATTTTCAGAGTATTTCTTAACACAATCGGAAATGTTTCTCAGCCCCAGATTCGTGTCTTCTCAACATTTTTGCAATGACTGACCTTCTTTGAGATGATTATGATGAAAAAAAAGTGGCGTTAGGCTGCAACATTCTTTCCATAAACGTTTCTGGACATTGTGCTGAGAAAACTCGACTATATGCGTTATCCATCGGAGGCAAGCCTGGTTTCTGCCTATACCACGACAAAATGATTAATTTTGTTGGGTATTTGGAGTGATTAAAATTTCAAGAGGATAGCAATTGCGGAATTATGGATTTATCCTGTCATTTTGTTCATCGATGGGCCACCGTAAAACTATCATCAGACGTCTTTCGATGTACCTTGGTGTAGGGAATAATCCGAAATCATTCACCCCATAACAGGCCTAGACTTTGTACAAGAACAAAGTTTAACACGGTCTTGCGCAGCCCTCAATTTGATCATAATAAAGTTGTTTCGATTTTTACATCCATCATTTGCAGAATAAACGGCGCCTTGAGACTAGTCCAGCAAAATGGAGCAACTCAGACAGAAACTTCTGGAAAGGAACGTGAACAGCTTCAAGCTGTTAGCGAGGTATGAAGGCCCAATGGACCGATCCAGTAAGCACCGCCCCATGGTGTTCTGACCAATCACAGCCGTGACTTATGTCCGACGTGCGTGCACAAAAGTCCGACATGCGTGCACGCGCGTATGATGCGCGCGAAAGGAAAATGCAGCGTGGCATTGGAGAGGAGCACGTGTTAATTTGCCCACATGCGCACTGGGCGGAGCTTACTGGATCGGTCCATTGATTCTCCACACAACATTCTGAAGTATTCACTGCAAAATTTAATATGGGCGTGGCTAAGGGTTAGAGACATCACGTGTTAAAATAAGTTGCAATTAGTATAAAGTCAGACCTAATAGGTAACATAGTTTCATCTTAAAAGGAATAAAAACCTCTTTTCTAAAGAGGCATCCATGCAACAATGAGTATAATCCGCGCCCAGTGGGGAACTTGCACGTGTCCGGTTCGTCAGTGTAACGTCGGTTCAGTTTAAACCACGCCCACTTGCCATTAAGAACCGGAAGCTAAAGCAACGTGAGTGTTTATCCAATGGGCGCTAGTAATCCGTGGCGCGCGCGTGTATGACGTTTTTGCTAACGAACCGGATAATGTTCCAGCCGCGCGCGTCATACTGACGCGCGCGTGTGTGCACACGCCAGAGAATAACCAATGCTCTGACTGCTCAAAGCGTCATGGGGCGGGACTTAATGAATCATTGACATTGTATTGTACATGTACAGGACGTTTCGTATCATGGACGACGACGGGAGCCGCTCATTGAATCTGGAGGAGTTCGAGAAAGGAGTTCGCGATATTGGCGTGGATATGTCACTTGATGAAATCAAAAACATCTTCGGTACACTGGACAGGGACGGCTCAGGAACCCTGAGTATTGACGAGTTCATGGAGACTCTTACGGTAAGGAGGCTAAATTACACAGTGACATCTTTTTTTAGTGATTCAAAATAAACAAAACAAAAACAATTCAGAAATCGTTAATCAGAAAGACTCTGCATCTGCTTTTTCTGAAATTTTCAGCCTCCCTTGAACGCGACCAGAAAGGACATCATCAAGCAGGCCTTTGCAAAGTTCGATAAGACGGGAGATGAGATTGTGACAGTGGCCGACTTGAAGGGAATCTACAACGTCAGATACCACCCGGACTTCACCAGCGGTGCGAAGACTGAAGAGCAACTGATGACGGAGTTTCTGAACAGCTTCGAACCGGATGAAGCCAGCCGGGATGGAAAGGTACGAGAACATGCCTGCTTGAAACAAGACTACACTGGCTGGGCTGATGATATAAAATTCATACCTGCCAGATGTGAAATCGAGGCTATTAGGGCTTGTTTTTTTTTGTTTATCAATAAGCTGACTTGAACATGTTAATATTATTCTCCCATTCTACCTTCGCCAATAATCATACATTGCGTTACTTTGGTCCATATACGATAACAAAAAAGATCATCAATACATATTGGACTTCTCCACTTGCAGAAATGTAACACAATTTATTTCTTTTTGGCCCTTGTGCAGCCTTGTTTTCCTTCTACATCATGGCACTATCTTTTCATCATTGCGGTTTGCGCGGCCACGAAAATCCAGTTTAATCCAGTTAAATCCGAAGGGATTATCAATTATCTGAATAAATAGAGGAACTATAGGTACATATTGAGGCGTGCATGCGGCCCCTATACAATGAACTCGTGCAAAAAGATACCGAGGCCTAATATTGACTATATTTTGGTTTCTTTTCAGGTGACGCTGGCTGAGTTTGAGAAGTACTATGCCGGAGTGAGCAGTGGCTACGATTTAGACGAGCAGTTCAGCCTGATGATGAGAAACAGTTATAAATTGTAATTTCGAATCACAGTTAAGGCTTGATAAAGTATGTCCTTAAAAGAAAAAAAATCCACAATTTACAACAGTTGTTTTGCGTCACGGTTCACCTCTTCTCAAACAATTTTTTTTCACATTGGAGCATGTTATTCTCCGAATAAAGCATGTACTTTTCTTTGCCAGGTGAAACCCTGCATAAATTATCCTTTTAAATTTACCTAGAGTATCTTTTAGGAAATAAATTTACTGCAGTGTTGTCATCCGGGGAATATATTGTTATCACAATCCGATCATGGAGGAAATGAAATAGACATCTTGTCGGCAATTTGATCGATTGAATACGAGATCTGAAGTAAGTTGCAACAATCAATTGAAATTTAAACCAATATTATTTCTGGTGACAATATGTAATTGTAATTTGAAGTCAGGCTTAATGGTCTTGACTTGGGCCAGTCTTTGAAATAAAGTGATCCGAAGTAGCGACAACTATGTCTTCACGCGTTCGTTTTGTTCGTAACAGACCCGTCAGCGGTGTTTTTATTTGCAGCACGCGTCGTCAACGGTTCATGATTATTCAGCTAGTGCGATGTTTATTCATAAGAAAATAACAATGACGTCACACCATTGATATCACTCGGTCATGCATGTACATTAAAGCATTTCAAAGATCGGCTTTCGTCGAGCTGGCCTAGTGGATAGTGGAATGAATCGCAAGATATGTGGTTCGAAACACCTGTCAATTTTCATCGAATATTTTTGTTGGTTGGGATAAGTTTAATTGAAGGGAAAACACAACGCGAACCTAATTGTCTTCCATCCACACAGCGTGATGAATATTCATGTAAGGATGGGTGATGTGATTGGTTAAAAGACGACGCATGCTGCCCCCCCCCCAAAAAAAAAACACCCTCGTCACCTTTAATTCAATTCAATTCAATTAAATTCAAAATTCGTAGTTCATATTTTGTGAATTTATAGCTGGGATTGTAACGTCACCCATCCGGATGGCGGACTATTAGTTTAAGTCGGGTTTATAATTGGGAAAACACAGCCACTAATTCCTGGCACAATAAAGTCTGTGTCGTCATGGCAACCGGATAGCTTATAAACTGAAATAAAAAGTGGGTCAGATAAGTGAAATATTTGGAGGAGTTGTACCTTTCATGACACAAGTTTGGCATTGCGCGCACGGTTTCATGAGAAAGATATTTGGCTATACATTGTATGTCAGTCCAGCTCTGATGAAGGCCCAGTCAACCGGAATATTTAGCCAGAATAATTCCCGGTGAGCACTGCTTTAACTTTTGTTTTTATTACTAATACTTTTCTTCAGTGCTACGCAGTTAATCCGCTTCATTTTTTTATTAAAAAATATACGTATATAGGAATAACGAGTAATTGTCGATATTTTCAAAATGGCTGCCATTGCTTGTTATTCTACCTACATTTTTTTTCAAAGGACAAATCGCGATGTCCCAATAGCGAAAAATCTTTCTCATGACAAACTCGGGCCGTGTGACAAAATCCATGCTTGTATCTATACAGTCAAACACTGTTAATATACGAGCTCTCAGCAGACTATAAAAAAGCCTCGTATTATCCGGTTCCTCCATTAAGCATCAAAACGTGCATTCATCCATAGCCTTTCGCCAAGGCCATCGTGGCTTGGGGCGGCGAAGCTGCGAAATCACGAAGCGATTGGAGTGGAGGGCAGGGGGAGTTCTCGAGTGGCGAAGCCGCTTTGTCTAATGCCGGCAAGTTAAGCCACGATGGCCTTGGCGAAAGGCTAGCACGTCGCAGCTTCGCCGCTCCCTCTAATAATGCCGGTTAAAGCAACGATGGCCTTGGCGAAAGGCTAATTCATCCATGACGCTCCAACTGGGCGCCATGCACGTGTGTGATTTTTTTTACATGTACGTAACGAATGTGTGCACAAAATGGGTGCCTTAACATTTATGTTGCACATGGTATCATCTGAGGCACAACCATCACATTATCTGATATATCACGGGGTTTACGTCGGGACTATAAACGCAGCCAGTAAGTCATGATGGCATACTAAAAGTCTGTGTCGTCATGGCAACCGGATAGCTTATATACTATAAACTTACAACGTATTGACGAGGTTAGTCAAGCGCAGCGACTGCCCCCATCTACGCATGATGTACGTACAGCGTTAGCGCTCATTCAAGGCTATATAGCGAACCATACGGCCAAAAAAAAAGTCTCCGGTTTCTGGTATGAAGCTTGCCCAAAAAGTGGTGCGGCGACGCGGCTTTTTTTTTTTTTTTTTACCTGATTTTTTTTGCTTCAAATGTCGGCTGATGACTGTAAATGGTGCCCGACTAAACTTAGTGCAAATATATGGGAGTCCAGAGAGGCCACATAAAGCTTATTCTCGACCATAACCCAATCTAAAAACACGTTAAAATTGTGCAGCAGCATGATTCCAGTCAAACCAGTGAGTTTGGCGGTTTTGAGACATCATCTTTCATTGAAAAACTTTTTCATTTTGCCGACGCGCATGGCTACGGCGACGCGCGCGCATACCAGAAACCGGAGACTTTTTTTTTGGCCTACTCGACTTTTTTTTATTTTATTTTATTTTATATAACACGACGATTGCATGCGTGCATGTTCATATAATCCGGAGAGCGCACAGTGAATCGACTATTAACTACGGCTGAGATCGACAAGCCACACCTTATAGCACAGCTTGATGTAAGTATTAAACTTCACTTCGTAGCTCCGCCACTCTTGAGTCTTGAGTTTTGGCCAAAGTATACAATTGATCGTGTATTCGTGCGAGGATAGTATGTTTGTAAAGCAAAATTAATTAAAGTTGGTGAATACGTGCTTTTTGGGTGTGGCACCTTGCAAAATAAAATTTTCAAACTGAATTGATAATTTTCTAGCATTACATATAATATAGTTAAGAGCTTTCGAAATTAAGTTCAACTCTTGAATTAAGAGCGGGACGCGCCTAATTCGTTCTAAATACAGTGTGCACAATTTCTGAACTGGAGTGTGCCATTAAAAACCACTTTTTAAAACCGTATAAAGGCCTTCAAAGCAAACAAGCATATTTATTTGATACAAGACATATTCCTTTAAATTTTGTTAGGAAAAGAAAATCGAAATTTTGAAAAAGCACGTATATGCCAACTTTAATATGTAGATATCCTTCGAAGTTAAGATGGAACCATCATTAACATTTACAGCTTTTTTTTAATTTGTGACAGTCGTAGTTTGGATGTATTTGAGTTGTGTTCCAATAAATCTTGCATTCGATTTTAATCTGCGTACATTTTTTAAGGGCCCACGAAGTGCATATTTCTAAGGAACATATTTTGTGCTGACTTTCATGTAACAAAAGTATCAATTTCGGAACTGGCTGGTTTATGTAGGCCCCAAAATAACGATCATCATGTTATATGCATGCACAAGACCATTAAAAGAAAGCCCTGAAAAAAAACCCCAAGCTTGAAATGATCTGGAAGTTGCGGGCCAACGAGTTTGCCATGTTCATGCGTGCGTGATGTGATTGCGCCTTGTAATTTTTGGTGCAGGTGGGTACTATTCTCAGTACAAACATGGTGGTTTGAGACCATCGACCGTGACACCATTTTTTTCCGAGACTATCCATAGAGTTAGGTGATGCGCAGGTACGGTGCGGGTGTCACGTCTGCCACTGATCTCTGTTATACTGGAGATCAGCGGTGTCAGCATAACAGACGGTGAATGGTATAATAATTATTTGAATGAAGGTCGTGTGGAGAATACAGATTGCCATTGAAGCTTGTTTATGGTAAACAGCCCAGCGATGCCATAGATATTGCTTCCATGGCAACGAGGTTCAAGTCAGGCGTGAAAGCGACTGCCCGTATGCAGGTGTTCGCCTATATTGTCCTATTTAAAGAAAATGTGTGAAAAATTAACCGACGCATGCAAGGCAGACAATTATATAAAATCATGGAAGAATGTTGCATCATGACGCCACTTTTTTCATCCTATTATTAATTATCTCAATGAATGTCGGTCATTGCGAACATAGTCTGGGACTGAGAAACATTTCCAATTTTATTAGCTTATGCTGAAAATGCACTGGTCTCTTCATACAATTTGTACACAACCAAAGATACAACATTCTTTCTGAACATTTAAACATTTCTGGACATTGTGCTGTGAAAACTCAATTCAAGTGCCGTCCATTTTAGGCACTGTAATTTTTTCATCAATGGATCAACTGACGACCTGCATGTATATGTACGTGTATTCACACCGCGTAGACTTTATACTAGGAGTCAACTACCTTATTACGCGGCTCTCACTTCGATCATGATAACGTCATGGTTGGGATTTTAACATCCACAGCGTACAGAATAAACGACGTCTTGAGACCAGACCACTAAGATGGAGAAACTGAGGCAGCAACTTCTGGCAAAGAATGTGAACAGCCTGAAGCAGCTCACGAGGTATGATATTTTAATCGCATTCTCCACAAACCTTTTGAGGTATTCAATGCAAAATGGCTTATTTGAAGTCACTTTTAATGGGCGTGGCGAAGTGTCAATGACAAGCCTTGTTAACATAAGTTGCAAATAAGTAAAATCATACCATCTAACTTGCAGGGATAAAAACATCCTTTTTAAAAAGTTTTTTTCTGTACTTCCTTTGTCCGTATCAGAATCGGTAGTTTATGGGCCGGGCCTAAAAAACATGCAAAACGGACTCAAAAATATTAATGTTCATCATGATCATAAGCCCCGCCCACTGCGCGAGTGCGGAAACATCCTTCCGCGCGCATCGTGCGGGCGCGTGCACGCATATTAACCAATGGGGCGGGGCTTAATGTATCATATTTTTTATTTGTGCCTTGTATAGGAAGTTCAGCCAGATGGACAAGGACCTGAGTGGCTCTTTGGATACGTATGAGTTCGCGGCGGGAGTCCGCGACATTGGCGTGGATATGCCTCTCAATGATATCGTGGACCTCTTCAAGACGCTGGACAAGGACGGCTCAGGAAAACTGAGTATTGATGAGCTAATGGAGGCTCTTACGGTAGGCTTCGTCTTAAAAGTCACATTCAGTAACTAGTCTGTGCATAGATGGTTCATTAGCCTGTATCCCTGGCCTAGGCCCCGCGCAGCTTGTCCACATAAGTCTGATGCTTGTCCTCTATACCTCTTTGGGTTGACCAAGCTTTCATAGTATACAAGTTGTCTTCTTTCACGATTATATGATTCTCGCTAAGAAGTTCTGCATAGCTATAGAGATCTAAATTATGTGACTTAGCTATAGCTGCTGATGTCGGGATTTGGTCATGTTTTTCAAGCCCCAGGGCTGAGGGTTGGGATGTTGGTCACTCATAATTATTGTTACCACTGGCATAATACGTGGAAGCCAAACACTAGTGCGCCCCAATCTTGTCGGAGATTGTCACGAAAATGTTGCCCAATGGGTGGGAATTTTGTCACTTCCAAAAATAACAATCCCCACGTCTTGGGTGGGGCAGCCCGGGGGAGGGGTGGGGAAAACATTTGGTAGGCGTATTAGTCAGTGACATTTTTTGAAATAAAATGACTACCACCAAAACATACATATTGAATACATGTTAGGGAAAAATAATTTTTTGAAGGATATGGGGTATTCTTCTTTGAACCAACGTTTTCCCGACCACCGCTGCCTTGCATCCTCATCAGGTAAAGCTTTTCGATATATTTTAATGGGTTTTGTGCTGACGCCGTTTCACTGCGTGTATTTTTTCAGCAAGGAATTGAACATGCGCATTGAAATTTTGTTAAGTGCATGAAGCAATTAGTAATGGAAGATTGGCGCCTTTTAAGCTGTAATTATGTATGAAGTTACCTTGAAATTAAAAGACATTGGGCCTAATTGCAGTTTACGTGATCGATTTTTTCGTGAAGAGAAAATACGTGGCATTTTGGCATTACACGAGCATAAATGACAAGACTTGAAAGCTCGCAACTCGTCATGTATCAGTCCGATGAACGTATTGGAAAACTGTACTGACTCTCCGCAGTAAGTCGAAGGCCTACTGATTTGTCGTCTGACGCTGAGCGTGTTTTACAGATACATTGTCAGTAAAACGAGTAAAACATCTTCGCAGAATGGCAATGGAAAAAGTCGTTGCATATTTGTTGGTGGTGGTCATCGGTGTCGGGGCAGAAACCACCTGTCGAGATCAGAGATGGTTTCACGACTCCCGTTACTGCCTCATAGATGAGCAGATGCCGTGGCAGAACGGCTTCACAATCTGCTCAGACATGGGCGGGGGCTTGGCGATACCTAACTCCCTGGAGGAGCAACAGTTCATCTGGAAGATGTTCACAGACACGATCTTCAGGGCAAATGTTTGGATCGGCTGCATATTCAAGAATGACCAATGGGTGTATCCTGGCGAGGGAGGCCAGGTGTGTCAGTACACCAACTGGGCACCAGACGAGCCGATACAGAATGACGGGTGTGTACATCTCAGGAGGAGATATGCCGGCGAGTGGAATGACCTTCCGTGTACTCATTCTTGCTACGTGATCTGTGAGATTCCTACTGCACCACTGGTAACCCCGGGGATGTCCTGCATGCAAGCGTACACTGACGCCCGCTCCCCAACCCACTGCCTGACCGGTCACGTCATCAAGGAGTTCCCCGTCAAGGGTGCCATCGCCTGTGGTTCGGCCTGCCGGGACGAGCCTCGATGCCGCTCCTTTCAACTGCGTCGGCGCAGCCCCGGAGAAAAGATCTGCCAGTTAAATGACATCAATCGCTACCAAGCTCAGGAAAAAGACATCAAACTTGACAATTCTTGCAATTATTTCAATTTGAGTGTGGCATAAATGCAGCTTCTTAGTTGACGACAACTGTATACGACAATCATCAAAAGGACATGATGGGAGAGCGTCGAAAAATCGCGTCATGTGTGACTTTTGGTTTTAACACCTCACTGTCGTAAAAAAAAGAACTTATTAACTTAATAACAATAACACCAGAGTCTTATATCGCGCATGTATCTACCAACAATTAGGTACTCAAGGCGCTGTCAATAAAGTGAAATGAACTTGACTGTAATACTATGTGTTTATGTGCACGAATAACATTGTTTCATCTTGTACACAATCTACGGCATGCTTTAAGCATGCAGTAGCTAGTTTATATAGGCGGGATCCATTAATCTATCGGACTTTTCCACAGTTTACCTGTATATTGCATTGTTTTCATTTGATGCTAATTGTTATTAATTAATTTACTTGCATTTAAAGTTCATGTTGGCAATCTCGAGATTGCTATGATGTGGTTGCAATCAAATTGTTTCAATCAAAAAACGCTAAATGCTGTACATAAGTAGTATGGAAACAAAATGTGCACACAGTTGTAGATTTTTTTTGTAAAATAAGTCAACGTAAACTTGCCTCCCTAATCGCTTAAAACAATGGCCTATTGTGATTTGGGGCAGAGATGATTTTTACTTTAAATGGCGTTTCTTTATTAGAACTCACTCAACCAAATACCAAAAACATCTACCGCTCCACGAACCCAATCATCATAGCGCGCAAAAAAAAGCGTATAGGCTACCACAGTGCAACCATTCCGGTGCATATACCTACGAAATCTTCAAGATGATTCCACGTGCTATTTTCGAGTTTCACCATGAAAAAAAGATGTGTTATTTTTTTTTCAATTTCTATTTTCCTACAGCAGTATACAATCCAATCATAGAGGAAATAGAATATACATCAGGTCGGCATTTTGACTGAATAAGAGCGGTAAAGTTGCACCCATACCATAAATGGCAATTGAAATTTCAACCGATATTATTTCCGACGGCATTGGTAATTGTAATTAAGCCAAGCTTAGTGGACTCGGGCCAGTGTTTGAAATAAACTGATCCGAAGTAGTGACAAGGGATGCCTTCGGCGTTCATGTTGTTCATCACAGACCCGTCAACTTGGTTTTGTGGAATTTATAGGCAAAATTACGGAAGTGTCTTTGGATGTAAAGTCGGAGTGTTTCAAAAAAAAAAAATCTGGATGGAAGTCGGATGGGGATATTGGTTTTTGTCGGGATTTTATATGTGAAAACCCGGCCATTATTGATGACCCAATAGGGGCTAATGTCTGTGTTGTCATGATAACCGGGTATACGTACTGTGGCTCATAAACTACGATCAATAGGGGGCAGACAGGTGAATTATTTTGGGGAATTGATGCCTTTCATGACACAAGCATATGAAATATTCGCACACGGAATATGCCATATTTCATGTTACATGTATTTTGCCTTAGGGCCATCGCAGATTTGTCCTTTGAAACAAGCAATTTTCAAAATGGCTGCCAGCGCTTGTTAAGTTCTACCTATATTTTCTCAAAGGACAAATCTGCGATGTGTGCTCTGGTTGACATGTGCCAATACTGCCAAATTCTATGCTTTTGATGAATAATCCCATCACGTATCTGCCCCCATTCATGGCACAATAATAAAGCCTGTATGGCGCACCCTCGGGCTCGACCTGGAGGGGGGGGGGGGGGTGCAAATTATCAATCGCACCAGTCTCGAGGCCACGGAGCAACGGTGAAGTAGTATGGCGTGATAATAGCAATTCACATGCAAATTATTGCTCGGCCACGCATGCATGCGCGGATGAACGCCTATTATGTCTGTTGTATTTAAAGGTTTCGTAAATTCTGAAATATCGCCGAAACTTTTACCGGCGTTTAAGATTATACTGGAAATGTCGCAATGTTCATAAGAAAAGATCAACAAGTGGGAAAAACCGGTTGTTTCAGCCTATACATAATTTTGACGCCGCGGTTAAGGGGGGGGGGGGGGGCGCCGTAGTTCTCTTCTTGTGGACCATGCGTGGACGAACGCATATTCCCCCATAAATATTATGGTACGGTACCATGTGCGTGGATGTACCCCGATGTACCAGCACAATAGTTACACGCATAGTATACATTTTTAAATAAAGTGCGACTGGAATTCACGACCAGCACCCGAAACAGCTCGATTTTTGAAAGAAAATTGCACAAAACGGCCAAAATAATTTTGAAGTATGGTTGTGTGGACGTTTATATTCTACTTTAAAATACTCTTTCCAGTTTCTATCATTTCGTCAGAAACGTGTTTTAAAGCCCAATTGGGCGCTTTCCAGGACGGAGTATCTCTTTAATAATAGACGTCTAGACGGACACGTGTAGTCTCCCTCTCAAGCTCGGCTCACGGTCTAGTCACCAACAGACCGCCCCCTACTCTCAGCGCACGCACGTCTACAACCAACCACATCCATCATTTCTTTTTAATTGAGGTGAGTCGCCCGCGCTCTCTGTTTCAAACAACAATAATACACATGAGGATCGCCTCTACTCATTTTGTGTTCATTTGAGAATTTGATGTAGACTGTAGTAGCATTTGTGTGTGTAGCAGCGTTTGTGCAGGTTGCAGATTTGACATGCACTTGTGCATGTGGGTAGCCTTGTTGGCATATACATGTGTACATATTATTACTAGCCTATATTCTGTCTCAAAATCGTTGTGGGACGGATATTTAGAACCTTGCATCTATGTTTTGTCGTTAATCGTGGAACTATAGTCTGCTGATACGGCCGGGCTGCGACAGCAAAGTGATATAATTTAGTAAAAATGGCGGATTGGAACGCTTGATTCAGTTATTGCAGCTGCGGGCGCGTCAGTGATTATTGACACTTCCTGTAGTGCGTGTGGCTATGGTGACCTTGATTTTTTGTGTGCTACACTCGACCAAAGAAAGAAAGTCCCCCCTTCCAATACTTTTTGTCTAACTCAAAAACTACTGAGCACCTCTCGCTCAAATAACGACTAATCAGTACAGAAATTCCTTAGCAATCCAGCCATACTCTCTATTTGGCCCCAAAACTGTGATAATGTGTACCGATACGAATTTATGCAGTTGATGACAAATGATACCCAAAACAGTCGCACTTTTGTATACGTGCAAGTTGGACAACACATTTGCCAACAAACAATCCGTCCGTCCGTACGTACGTCTAAATCGATGTTGGTGGTGTACGTGGGGGGTGGGGGGGGGGGGGCTGTTCAAAGCAGAGGATCACTTGCACTATCAGACAACAGGTGGCGCTCTTCATCCCAGCATAAAATTATTTGCAGGAGGAAGATTTTGCCAACAAAAAGTATGATATAGTATCCAGACTCCGCCACTAAATTCTTTGGTTGCGTACAAAGTCTATGGAGAGTCAAGCGCATTTTCAACGTATTTTGTAACAAAATTAGGAATGTTTCTCAGTCCCAGATTCATGTCTTTTCCACATTTTTGCAATGACTGACCTTCATTGAGATGATATATGATGAAAAAGTAGCGTCAGGATGCAACATCCTTAATCCTTTTCACAAGTATTAAGAAGGGGGGGGGGGGTGGTTGTCGTACACTCCCGCTTTAGTGATCCATGCGCTCCTAGGGACCCTTATTGTTCCCTTCTTTAGTTCCTAAGTTGTTTGGACTTGACATATTTTTGACGTGTCCCATAAGGTTTGTACGTTCAAAAACCTCCCGATGACTTGGCTCAGGTCCTCGGAGTTATTGTTATCACAGGAAACACATTGTCCCAAGTCCTCAGATGCAAAGTGTAACAAGGATCACGTAAATTCAGCACACCATACACACACACAAGTGTTTAAACCCCCTCAATCGTGGACTTTATTGTTCCTAATCCTCATTCCTTTGTTTGTACTTTTTTTGTTTATAGCAACAGCTGTCAATGGCTTGTACATGAATCTCAATCGTGGACCTTCGGTCAATCGTGGACCTTCGGTCAATCGTGGACCCTACTGTCCTCTATTGTTCAATGTCCACGATTTGAATGTCAGCACACCAAACCATACATTCCCACAACATAAGCTGATTACAACAAAGTATTGACCCATACATGGCCGCGTTACCCATTCATGACAACAAAATGAGAGAAAATATTTTATTTAAACAAAAAAACCTTTTGGCATGCTCTTTGAAATTCCATACACCTGTTTAGAAAGTGGTTATGTTTCAGTAATTTTTGGTAATACTGAAACGTGCTAAAATCAGTTGAACAACATTTTTTTTATTAATTTGATCACAAATTTTTAATTAATATTGGTGATTTTGTTTATGTCCAGACGAGACGTCTTGCTACCAGACCAAGATGGACAAGATCAACGACGCGCTGAAGGACATGGACGTCACAACCAAAATCCGAGTGTACAAGTAAGTTTAGGCAGATTGACCTATGACCTTATTTCGAATCTTCCGAAATCAAACAGAGCATTTTGAACACTGGGCCTCACAGAACATTACCACTTTCCATGGTAGTTGATGGTCCAATTTTTAAAATTCAAATTCAAAGACGTTTACCACAAGAAGCATAATGCCAAACTTCAAACATAATGTTGCTTTTTCCCGGGTCATTGATCAAGTCTCTCGGCATGGTACAATTCTTTTATAATCCAAACTCTGCCCGTACAGTTCTTTCAAAATCCACCAGGTTTTGGTTGGATTCCGCAGGATTGAGGAACGTAGCCCGTTCACTATTGCTTGACTTTTTCTTCAACGCCTATCGAACGTTTAATTTCAAAGATTTTTTCGTTTGGTTCATGTACAGTGGTGGATTTTTGGGAGTGAGAAAACTTCGGTTTGGCCAAAAATGTCTAGAGGTAGGATTTTGTTTTAAGGATGTTTTTGAAACTGTTCTTCAAATATGCATACTTTGGTCTAATTTTCTCAAGTTAAACTTGGTCTGTGGACTTCAAACGTGCTGTAGAATATATTATCTAGCTTTCTATTCACCCAAAAAATATTGGAACATTTATATTGTAACAAAAATGCAGGAAATGCGAGACATAGCAAGTCACTGTGATGGCTGACCAAGGCCAGTCTGACAGGCAGTCAAATGGAAACTGTGTACAGAAAAAATCACGGTCAAACACGGACGTGTATTATGTCTTATTTTATCAAGTTATGATTTACGGTCCATTTCACCGTAGGAAGTTCAAGGCCTTGGACACGGACGGGAGCGGGAACTTGGATCTGGCGGAATTTACGAAGGGGTTCGAGAGCGTCGGGCTGTCGGATGCCGAGATGAAAGCCGCCTTCGACTCGCTGGACAAGGACAAGAACGGAACTCTCAAGAAGAGGGAATTCATGGACATCCTCCTGGTACGATGCACAACGTGTCTCCACACACAAGAATGTAGCAGTCAAACAAATACAATTCTGAGGAAACTAAAGGCCAAAAAAAAAAAAGTTTCCGGTTTCTGGTATGCGCGCGCGTCGCCATAGCCATGCGCGTCGGCAAAATGAAAAAGTTTTTTTTTCAATGAAAGATGATGTCTCAAAACCGCCAAACTCACTGGTTTGACTGGAATCCTGCTGCTGCACAATTTTAACGTGTTTTTAGGTTGGGTTATGGTCGAGAATAAGCTTTATGTGGCCTCTCTGGACTCCCATATATTTGCACTAAGTTTAGTCGGGCACCATTTGCAGTCATCAGCCGACATTTGAAGCAAACAAATCAGGTAAAAAAAAAAAAAAAGTTTAACATGAGATGATAGTGTTTCTTTACCCCTTGCATGCTCTGTGTGATTTGGACATTTTGTTGCGGTAAAGCTTGTAAAGACTGTCAAAATCTGTTTGGGCCATTTTTCAGATTATCTTTTTGTATGTAATAAAAGGCATTCACACACCTTCTTGGTATGTAAATACCTCCTTTACATACCGGACAATCTGAAAAGTGGCCCAACTTGGAATTCAAGTCCTTTCATTTAATTAGCTGTACCTCTGGACTGGGGTGTCCAAATGAGATGGGATAAAGACCATTGTGTAGAGTATTTACTACACCTTCAGACTCTATTAGTTT
Organism: Patiria pectinifera; assembly: GCA_029964075.1. Taxonomy (NCBI): domain Eukaryota; kingdom Metazoa; phylum Echinodermata; class Asteroidea; order Valvatida; family Asterinidae; genus Patiria; species Patiria pectinifera. The sequence continues at coordinate 1,110,242 of CM057131.1, read as the reverse complement.
TGCAAAAAGAGAGTGCTATATAATGTTTTTAATATTTATGGATTGACTGCTACATTTTTATTGACACACACTGTAATTGTTAAAGAATGATCTAAAGATCGTAAGATCTAAAGAATGATCAAAATATTCTTGGTATTTTTTTATTTTATTTTTTTATTTCCGAGGATTATACCGTCAGGCCATCCCTATTTTTACGATCTATTAATTTATGTCTGTTTCTGTCGGCATTGTATTCCTTATATAAGGTACATGTCGTTGATTCTTGCTACATGTATTTCTGTTTTTTAGTTTGTAAAATTATCTGCAAATTATACTTCGATGTTCCCGTAACTAATAGTGTCAATGCGCACGGATTAAATCTTGTTTGTTTTAGGTAAATTAATTTGTAGATCTAAAGACACTTTCCATTCGGTTTGATTCAGTTGCGTAAGCCCACTTCCTGGACACAACTGTGTATGCGGTGAATTTTGGTGATAACAGTACGATCGAAACAATCTTGATATATTTAACTGAACATTTCACCAACCATATTTTTGTCCAATCGCAGCCGTCCATGTCTGACGCCCGCAAAGCAAAACTCAAGGAAGTCTTCCAGATCGCAGACAAGACCGGGGACGGGGTGATCTCCACGGCCGACCTGTCTAAGGCCTTCGCCGCCAACGACCCGGGCGTCAAGGCCGGCTCCAAGACTTTGGAAGACGTGCAGAACGAGTTTCTTAACACTTTCGAGCCCGAAGGGGCAGGCAAAGACGGGAAGGTATTATCCCTGTTTGTTTAAAACTTGGGGATAAGACGACTTAGGGTGCCTCAGCTAGTCAATTTTACTGGAGTGATTTTTAAAAGGGTGATTTTCAGTCCGAAATATAGGAGCGATTTCCACTCAAAATTTAGTACAAAGTTTCTCTTGCTAAAAATAGAGATTTATTTATTTTATTTATTTATTTATTTTATTTATTTCTTATTTACCCTGGGGAAACCTCTCAGTGGTACACTGTTTTCCAGAGGTGCCCAGCAATTATACAGAACAATTCATTTAAAACTACAATTACAGAAAACACTAAAAATAGTAAATTGTAAAATATGGATACATAAAAACACTTAAAATATACATGATTTGTGTAAACATGTCCTCTGATATTTTGTCTTTAGAGTAGTGGTGCGCTCCACCAACCGAGTTGAGTACTTTATTGTGCCCTATTGACGAAATACTCGGGACAATCCCGATTAGGTCTTCCACGCAAAATAATAGCATCAGAAGTCAAATAGCGGTGAACGGATATACGTAATAGTAGCGATCACACACTTAACGTTGTTTGTCATTGTTTTGTTTTTTTATCTTGTTTCACTGTTTATAGGTAACTTTTGAGGAGTTTGAGAAATACTATACCCCCGTCAGCCAGCGTTTTGCCAGCGATGACGAGTTCATTAACATGGTCAAGGCTTCCTGGGGATTGTAAGCCCACCGCGTCGACCAGAAACGACTATGGCTTTCGACCCAAGTCATCACCATTTGAAAATTAAAGAAGCGTTTCTGTCATTTCGGGGTTGCCGCTTTAAGACTCTTAGATTTGTGTCTTTCTAGATTCCTGGTGGCCTTATTATTGTTTAAAGATAACTTTTTATACTTTTTCTTAATTATTTGTGTTTTCCTAAGTTATTGCAAGTCTTAAGTAACACACTAACAGTTTAGAGTTCCAGAATTTACTCAACGTCAATTCAAATTCCAAGGTGTGAGATGTTGAAGTGGGCCTTTAATAAAAAGATTTAGTGAAAATTGGTCCAATATACCCTCTACGTTAGGCTTGACTTGGCCTCGAAGATGTGCTAACCATTTATAAAAAACCACCCAGCTAGAGGCATAAGACAAACTCAAGATGCAGACACGGACAAACAGACTGAAAACATGCTGCAAGTTTAGCTACAATAATTCATCTCAAGTTCTCAACCTCCAATTTTAAACGGAAAAGGGTCTAAACAACTGAGTGAGTTCAACGCTGTGAATGTTTCTCGCGAAAGGTTTCTGTTCAAAATTGATAACCGTTTTTGTTTTCTTTAGAGATTTTCTTTATGTTATTTTGGGAGCAATTTTAAAATTGCGCATTTCATACTCGGGCACTGTCCGATAAAACCAGACCGTAATAATTAAAGAGTTTAGTTTATTCAATAAATTGGTGGAAGCACCCTAAGTTCAATGCAAAAGAAATCGTTTGTTTTGGCTTAAACCTGCAAACTGGTGTTGCACTTGAAAAAAAAGGTATTTGCTGGTGCAGGCCAGTAAATGGGTCCGAAATTGCCTACGCCGGCCAAATCACGATTTGCACGCCCTCACATTCTTCAGTATTAGGGCATTTTGAAGGCCGTGAACTTGATGATTTGTAAAAAAGACGGTTGGAAGCAGTGCAGAGGACTGCGAGCTCGTACTGCTGTGAAATTTGGATGAAATTGGAGCCCTAGCCCTAAAATGGCTCTATTTTGCAATGGCGCGTAGGCGTCCATTTTCAAAATGGCGATTGGCTTCAGGACTGCTTTAAGGGGTGATCATCTTTGGATGTAGTTTTCTCCCCCCAAAAATCAGTTAACCCCCAAAAATTGGACAGAAAATGAAAGATGATGAAATAAGCTTTAATTTAATGCGTGTCTTGAACACCTTAGAGAGTTGTGAGTATTTTAAAATAATTTTGGGAAGTGCGCGAAAGCCTATGGCTGTCTGTTTACTGATCTGGACACTTGTATTCAAAAGGGCCGATCCAGTGGGTGCTATAGGGGCCATGCCCATCCCCCTCCCCAATGGAACCCATTTCTTTTTTAAAGTGACGTCGCAATAAATGAAGGCACTGCGTACACCAATTTTCCTTTAAAAAATTGGTTACATTTGTCAAAAATTGCCTCATATCGCCTCATACGTTTGTAGCGTCCGTGCTGCCGAAAGGTGAACAGGCTATTTTTCACCGGCCTTCGTAAAATCTAAAAGGGGAAGGGGAGGGTTGATGGGGGGGGGGGGGAACACGACTTTTTAGGGAACATCCCCCCAGCTATACCCACTGCCGAAATGTCAGTGGCCCTTGTATATCGCATGCAGCGCACCCTGTTCCATGGGCCGAAACGTTTCACGTCATGAATTATTGAAATACAAGCATCGATCCGGATTATTGTACTGTTGGCTTGTGTGGATCGTTCGTTTTTTTTGCCCATTCAGAAAAGCTTCTCAACACACATGCAGTGCTTAATCTTCAATAGAAAGCCAGCAGAACTCGCATTGAGCTGGATTCCCACTGAGGTGAGTTGCAAATGGTCATAATTCATCTTAACTTACCGTGCTATTAGTAAGGGGAATAGTTTTGCAAATATATAACTAGTAACGGCTTGTTATTATTGAACAAACAACCCCCAAGAATTTCATTGTCGATTCTTAGGCCTATACAAGAGGTCGTTTTTCAACCTCCGTATAGCGGCTGTCAGTTTGTAACCAATATAAATTGTACATGTAAATGGCTGATTTCGCAGTGGTCATGTAAAAACCAAGAGTGCTTCTAATGCTGAGGAGGAAGCCATAAAAATGTAAAAGTGTCATATTTTATATTTGCATCCAAAGGTAATACTATAGATCCGGAGGACTATTCGAGATAAAAAGATGGAGAAGCTGAGGCAGAAATTACTCGAAAACAACCTGAACGACTACAAAGTTTCAAGATAATGACAGGTGTCCCACATGGACTCGTTCAAACATAAAGCTTTGTGTTCCTTGCCTCCTTAAGCCCAATATTTCTGTAGCATCTGTGCTGAAGTGTGTGAAATATTTCTCGGACGAAATTGAATGTTACAGTTGGTGAATTTGAATGACAAATGTTTTAAAATAGCCGGGAAAGCCTATATAAAAAGGGGGTGCCCCCCACGTTGCAGAGAGCTCATCTGCATTACGGTTTAACACTCACTTGAAATTGGGAAGTCCCTCCTTTTTTTAGTGTTATTTTTGGTGTTGCGAATTTCAGGTTTTGTTCAAACGCACACTAATTGTTTACTCTACCGCTTAAAACACAGACAGTTTAAGGACATGGATGAAAACCGAAGCGGCATTCTGGATTTGGATGAATTGAAGAAAGGATTGCGCGCCCTCGGTCTGTCTGAAGACGCCATGTCGGATGAGGAACTCAAGGATGTCTTTAAGACACTGGACAAGGATGGGTCTGGAAATCTCAATCTTGTAGAATTCATGGATGCATTAACGGTAGGAGTATGCATGTGCATTGCCACAAATCAGTTAAGATTTCTCCGGCACATCATTTGTCAGTTCACGTTCACCGCAGTCCGATTTTTGGACAGTTTCAGTCTTTCTTTGCACATTATTCCCAAATTCTTCCTGTGTTAAAAATAATCACTAAACTGTCTTTAAGTTGTTGGGGTTGGATTTTGTTTGTGAGGAAAGTGTGGGATATAATACGGTCCGTTCAGAAGTATTTCAAGCAAAACTTAAAATAGCATAACTTTGCCGGCAATCCAACCGAACAGCCTTTGTGTTCATTGAGATTATTTGTCCTTCTTTTTCCTTTTCCTTAAATGTGATTGCTATGTTATGCTCCATTTCAGCCTCCTTTGTCGCCGGAACGAAAGGGAATACTGGTCCAAATCTTCTTTAAGGTGGAGAAGACCGGAGATGGAGCGATAAGTCCGGCCGATCTGACGCGGTTCTACATCGCCAAGTATCACCCCGCCGTCTTGGCCGGAGACAAGACCGAAGACGACATCAAGACAGAGTTCCTCAACAATTTCGAGCTCGATAAAGACAACAGAGATGGAAAGGTAGGAGGAATCTTTGACAAGTTCATTTTAATACTTCTACTTTTGTCTGCTGAGTTCTGAGCTACATGAATCAATGACAGAGATAAGGATGGTGGGAGTTTTGGGGTGGATTTTATAAAATTAAATATAAACGGTTGTGCGCATGCGGACGAATACAGTTTTGGTGGCCATTTTTTTCTAACTTCACTGTAATATTTCCACTTTTTGACTGATCTACATCTTTCAGTAACATATTCTGCTCACAAATGAGGGTGGTGGTGTTATTCTTTTTATAAAATTAAAAAAACAAAAAACAATAACGGTTGTGCGCATGTGGACTAATCAGGTTTTGGCCGCCATTTTGTTTTTACAACTTCACGCTTTGGCTTCCACTCAGTGGGCCAAGTGTAACTTGACTGAAAGGAAACCGCTAAACTATTTAATTTATAAAACCAAAAATGAATAGAGCTTTTACCCTTCTTGTTCTACAGGTGACACTGGAGGAATTCGTGAAATACTACGCGGGAATCAGCCAGAAATGCGATTCGGATGAGGAGTTTGCAGAAATGGTCAAGAACACGTGGGACTTGTATTAAATTATGGCTAGAAGATTTGTGGAGAAGAGGGACATTTTGCCCACTTTCCGGTCAAGTGAAAGCTAAGCATGGCATTTTCTGATGACTGCGCGCAATTTTGTTCAGTTTTCGGATACCAAATTCAGAGTAATTTTTCTCTGCTGCAAGTTTCACTCTTTTGGAAATTAGAGAGTTTTTCCACGTAAATCGCCCGGATTAAGAAAGGCCTATTGTGAAGTTGATTCGGTCGGCCATTGTGTAAACGTTACATACTGAAAACTTCTCATACAAAATATTCACATGGCCCACTCCACTGAATTCAATGCACCAGTGTGTTTAATGGGTCAGGGTAGCAGGACTTAAAAAGAGTCTTTTATTTGATGTCGTTGAAGCGTTTACCCGAAAATCCCGCTGCCCTTGTCGTGTAGGCCTAAATGTACAGAATACGGCAGTGTGTTGTGGCTCTGTATTAGAAGCTGGCATACTGCAGGACACACCTTTTTTAAACCAGCGGATATCCTACATATGTTGGCTTCGTTTTATGTGAGTACATGTATAGCATTTTAGTGACACCAAATGCCAACTTTACAGGCCTACATGTCTGTATCAGTGGTGTTCATTTTTATCATCTGTCACTTATGCAATTTTACGAGCTGATAATGTTGTTAGATCACTGGTTCCCCTAGGCAATAATCATAGTGTTGTATGTCGATAAATCATGATTGCCCATGTGTACGAGTTCAGAATGATGATGTGTAATTCCAAATATAGTCTCACAATTGTATTTTTCCCTGAAAATTATTTCTTGCAATTGTTGAAATTGTATGGCCCTCGGTTACCTTACCTTATGTGACATATTCACACTGCATTGTAAAGATTTAAACTAACAGTAAACAAACTTGTTTTTAGTGACATTTTTCATGGACCTATATTACATTTTTTTATGGCTATTAATTATTTGCATTTTCTATTAATCTGTTTCCCTGTACATGTTTTTCTTTGATGTCGCTCAGTATACATGCTTTCATTTTGGGATGTGGTTGAATAGAAATAAATGTTGCATTGAAATAAAAAAAATCACTCCCCGAATCTTCATATGTTTTATCGACAGAGCCCAAAACAAATTATGCTAACTCAAATCACCAAGTGTAGATTAGTGTTTTTGTAGGTTTGCCAACTCTGTGACCTGTGACCTGTCATGATCAAAATGAGCTTGAAGTTGGACTTCTTAAGAAAAAGAAATCTGCAGATTTGGCAGAAACAAGAGCATTTCAATGGTAGTGAGTTCAGTCACGCAAACGTTTAGACCATCCGGCAACGTACTTGAAGTTATAAAACTGATTCTTGAGAAAGTGGCATTTAAAAGTCCTGCAGTTGTGCTACGGTGAATGAACAGATAACTTATAATAGACGGGATGAAATAGGTTTTAAAGATGAATGACAGAACGACAAAATGTAAAAAGGTAAAATAGGACTTACAGATAAATTCACATGGCCATGGAAACAAAAAAAAAATCAAACACCCTTTCAAATTAGGGCTTTTCCCCACTGTAATGCAAAATGGCAATTTCCAACTATAGCCCTTACAGTCCTGAATCCTACAATTTTAATATGATTTTGCACACCCCCTAGGGAGTTAGGGTTAAGCTTGTTTCGTGATGACAGGTCACGTGCGCAAGGAATTAATTGGAAGATGCCAAATACTTCGAATTGTAGCGTGTTCGTTCAAAAGTGATTGTGCCCACTCATTGATATGTATTTATTCAATACTTGGTACAGGTGTGGCGTGAATCTAAGACTCTATGAAATACGGACTCATTGGTAGTATTGCGCATGCCTAAGTATGCTAATTAGGAGAGTGATCGGTCACGTGAGAGGGTTTAACCAATAATAGGGTAAACGAGTCAGATTTGCATAGGAGTTCGATTTCCATATGACACCGGTATTCCTCATTTATAATGATTTTTATTTTTATATGATTTTTGGATATGTAAATGACAGAAAGAGGTTGATATTTTGTGTAAACACAAACACTAAATGGGAAGGAAGCTGGATGATGATGCAATTATATTTGCTTTCCCCCTAGTATTTGTTTGTCTAAAATAGACAACACAGCTGCAAATACCATCTCGTGCCAAAGTTCACTGAATTCAATCTGAATATATTTCGTCAAAATATATTTTATTGTAGAACTCTGGTAATTACTGGTAATAATTTCAAGGCGAGACCGGAACCGTGTCATGGAAAAGCTACGCTCCAAACTGCTGGAAAATGACGTGGATAACATCAAGAAATTGGGAGAGTAAGTAGAACGTTATAATGCAGAAATCGGACAAAACGAAATAAACTAGAGCTGGTCTGAAACCGAAAGATGGACCCTCCACTCATCGACTTACTTGAATTTGACAAAGACAGCTGAACATGGCAATCCTGACGCGTACAAACGTGTACACATCACTGCCACAACATGTGGCAGGATACACTGTCAACTGAGTGTAGAACTTATTAGCTCGTCCAATAAAATTGGGTATATTCCTTCAATTTACATGTATTTCAAAAGAGATGAAAAACCCAGAACCAAATCCATCACCAAACTGTAATAAAAAGTTTGTGGTTTATTCATATCTTCTCAGACTAACATTATTTCACCTTTACATTAACAAGAACATGTCGCTACTCTTTAACAATAAAGTGCCTTCAATGACAAAAACAAAAGTGAAAAGTATTTCCTAACACATCTCAATCCAATGGCATTTCATGATAAAAATAAGCTTACGACAAAAATGTACAATATTACTTTTTATTGGACTGGTAAATAAGGGACACTTCACTTGTACACCTGTTAATATTATATTGGACTGGTAAAAAGACACTTATACTCCTGTTAATATTCCCTGGTAATAAGGGACACTATACTCCTGTTAATATTCCCTTATATTGGACTGGTAATAAGAGACATTCCCTTATATTTGACTGGTAAATAAGACACACTTATACACCTATTCTCTTGCAGTGTCCTTCGTGACATGGACCGTAACAACGACAGTGTCTTGTCCCCCAGCGAGCTGGCAGATGGTATCAAGAATCTGGGTCTTGAGATGACGGAGGAGGAGGTCATGGGGATCTTTACTGAGCTGGATAAGGACGAGTCCAAGACGTTGGACTTGCAGGAGTTCTTCGTGGCTGTCAGGGTGGGTTTCGGTACTTGGCGCAGGAGGGGGGAGGTGGGATGGGGATGCAGGGTCGCAGGGGGTGTTTGTTCCTGAGGGTGTGGGAAACAGAAGCCATGACCCCCATTTCCCCCTCCCCTCCCCCAACCCACCCCCGCAAAAAAAGTGGTTCAGGATCCACCTGTGATACTGTATCCGTAGATGAAACTTTCAAGTTTTCCCAAAGAGATAATAATTATCCACACAGGGCTGCATGTCTGAGGCGAAACTAGACGTCTGCATGAAAGCCTACAAGAAGCTGGACAAGGACGACAGCGGGGTGATCGACATCAACGACTTGAAAGACGGCTACGACTTCAAAGGGGCCGCGCGTAGCGTCATGACGAACGAGGAGGCTGCCCAGCGATTTCTGTTGATGTTCGACAGTAATAAAGATGGAAAGGTATGACGTTGCGCGGTAATGCACGGAGAATGGATCGATCCATTAATAAAGCACCGCCCAATGGTGTTTGACCAATCATAGCTATGACTTATTGTCCGACGTGCGTGTACGCGCGTATAACACGCACGACTGGAACGTGCAGTGGGCGGGGCTTAGTGAAATCAGAGAAGAAAAAAGTTAGCATTGTTAATGTTTACTTCATAAAACGCATCTTGTGAAATCCGTACTACTCCTGCCCAAAATGGTTAATTGTTTTCCCATATCTCCAGATTTAAATCTAATTGATTGTTTGGATTCTTGAAGAGTTTCTTTTTACATAAGAAATTTTAAACCAATGTTAATAGGGAAGTATATTTCTTTTTCAATCGCTGATATTCCCTGTTCAAACGTTCATCTTTCAGGTCACGAAGGAGGAGTTTTTGAATTACTACGCGGGGAGGTCTCGCATGTCAGATGACAAGTTTGTCAAGTTCGTGTCAGCGACGTGGAAGCTGTAATGAAAAATACGCTATATTTTTTTTTAATGGACGCACCAGACATGCCCTGTGCAAACTTATCTTTTTTAATCGTAGTACGCCAAGTCTTTAATGACTCTTATTGAATTGAATATTAAAACCGGTATTTTTTTTATTGGGAATTTATGAAATATTTCATTTGCATATATATCAAGTGCATAGGGTGTGATGACGATAATTTTATGGACATATACTTGCCCTTTTTTTATCACTCAATATTTGTTCATCGTAGGACCCAAATACCTCATGAAATCTCATTCAATTAAATGTTAAGACCTATACTCGTAAATTGGAAATTAGAGGGATTTTTAAAGCACAAACCTATGCAATTATACGCAAACCCAGAACTGTTCCACAGATTTCGCACAGCATGGGGAATGTGTCCTTATAAACGAGATGGATTTTAGGTGATCAATCAGCCAGAACGATGAATATAGTATTATTGATCAGAAAAAAAAACCCTGTTGCCGATGAAAAAAGTATTATTGTTCAGATTTGTTCAAAAAGAAAGTTGCCGATTGCGACGAAGGAAAAAAGGAGCATTGTGTAGATTCTACACAACGTTCGTTGCACCCAAACGTCCTTGAATGATCTATGGTGCATCATTGTTGTACACAAATACGTTATATTTCGTCTGTGTGTCAAATATGATCCTTGTCAACAAGAACAAAGATTACAAAATGGTATCTGCACGTCTCACTTTAAAACAACGAAGATATTTTTCTTGTTGTGGAAATTACTTCATTTTTATAACCTACTAATTGACGAATGAAATCACATGAAGATTGTGTTCTTCTGTTTCATAATTCCCTGGTGTTTTAACTGTATTTATTGATTAATTTACCTTTTTTGGTGTATTGCGCAGCATATTTATTTCAATAATTTATACATTTTTAAAATATCTACTACTGGTTCGTTCATGTATCTCTTTTTGATACAAACGGGTGTTGGTGACATAACATTTGACGGCACGTACGAGTTCGAAATTTCCAACTGTTTTTTTTTTAAGTCCACTATTTTTGTACTAGCGGGATGCCGTGCTCCGCGCGGCACCCGCCAGCGGGATGGCGTCACTAATGTAGTACTTTGACCTCAATTTGCATGTTGACCCCAAGTGGGCGTGGTAAAGCTCGGTGAAGCAATTTTGCCACATTTGTCATCATCAACGTTGTGTTTTGCGTAATAGCGATACGTTTTGCAGTGTTTTCATAAATATCATGGTGTAATATTGAAATATTCATTCAAAGTCTCGACAAAACAAATTTGCCAAACAAGCAAAACAAACCCAATAAATATTTTTTTCACGTGCCAACTGTGATTTCAGACAGTGAAATCGGAGCTTAAAGGGAATGTACATCATTGGCTTTTGCTGTAATTTTCAGAAATGAACTATTTGAGGGGTTAGTATAATAGCTCAAATATTGTTACACTGACATGTTTGAAGTTTTGTGTTCGAAAATGCTTGAAAAACCAAGAAAAACAAAAATGTTTAAGTAGTCTGGTTCCTTGACTCCACTAAATATAAAATGGATCAATTTATAGATGTCGGAAAATTGTAAGGTAAGGGAACCAGTCTAGCTGGCCTGCACCCGTTCATGAACATGTAACCAATAGCAAACAAAATTAATGTGGACTGAAAAAAATGTAAATTTGGAGCAGTAGTTGAAAAATAGTTAGGTTTTTCCAACGGTGGTCGGCCGACCACCGTTGGAAATGTATACAAAAATACCATATTCTTGAAAATGAATTGACACAAGGTGCCATAATTTTACAGGATGCTTTAGACTGTCATTTACCAACATTCTAGTAAGGTATTTCGTAAAAACTTGGTAGTTTTATTTTTCGATGTTTGCAAATGTTGTATTTTCCCTTTAAGACCTCCATTCACTAAATACCTGTCCAAAATTAACCTTTTTTTCCGCACAGGCCTTAGGCCTTTAAAAAAAACGTGACACAGACATTGGACAGACAGCGTTTGATCTTTTAATATAGTCCGATATGTAAATCAATACCACTAACTGCTAAATAAGATTTATTGACTGAAAGATTAACTGGGGGATGTGATTATTGACATAATGAGGTACAAGTAAACCAGATGGAATTTTTCACATTGTCTACGACGACATTTATTAGTGCTCTTCTGACAAGAAAACTGCGAAAGTTATCTTTAAAAAAAAAATTGCTTGTTGCCATTTTATAGTTTAAGGATATCGATAATTTTGAATGCCCATCTTGTTGAAATGCTTGGTGTAATAGAGACTGGGTTTTTTTTATCACAATCTGAAAATGGTGAGTAATGTACAAATGAGGCCGGATAAAGAGAAATATTAGAGGGTGCTGGAAAAGGGGGAAAAGTGTACTTTAGGACCCTTCTAATGTAAGAAAACTAAATCCACTTCATATATATGTAGCACGATATGACAGAGGGAACCCCCTCTTTTGTGTTGGTCATTGTGTTACCAGAATCTCAGGAATTCTTTTGAGAATATCTAGGGGAATTAGTCTAGATTGTGTATAGGGAGATTGGGGGGGGGGGGGGGGTACCCCTGTCACACATCGTGCTGGGTATTCACTTTGTTATTGGAAAAGCCAAAATAACTGGCAATATTGATAAGCTTCAAGAATGTCATGGAATGAGGGCAAGTTTATGGATTTCGAGGGAAATTATGAGGTAAAATAATGAATGACGACAAAACACAACACGAAATTGAAGATGGAGAATGTGCCAGTTCGTGTGTGATGCTAAGTGAATGCAAAAAACTGTGTTGATTCCAATGGCATCAACTTGAAAAATGGATAATGAAGTCATTTTTTTTTATCAAAATACTGTTGGAAATCATGACAACTAGGGGAAAGGGAGATCACTGGAGTTTGTTGACATCATTTTGGAGCGCTAAGAAGATTTAGAACTAAAGAAATAGAGGGGTCGTAGAGTACACGTTTTTATCACAGATAGATCTAGAGAGATATGAGCTCACTTGGACTAACTCTCCCTTGCCTGATTATGGATTGTGGCCTGATTATGGAGCTGCGAATTTAACCAACCAAAATATCGGATTAAATTTTCTTTTGGTGAATGTTTGCTCGAGTCGTACACAAATTGCATGTTATTCAAATTATTTAAACAAAATAACTGAATGCCCGTTCTTTTTCTAAAACTTGATGCATTTATCGTGACAAAACAACTCGGTTTCGATTTGAGTTCTTTTAAAATCATTCTGAATGCTTGAATGATGTAACAGTTAAACTCAAACTTTAAGAGTTTATCAGATTGCCTATATTAAGGGAACAATAAGTTACTGCAACATATTTATAAACCATTTTTTCCTGGAAATTTTGTTTATGAACATTAAAATACATTAAACTACATCCCCTCTTAACAAATAAAAAAAAAGTGTAAAATGGGTTCAAAACGTTAATTTTGGTACTTTATTTTCCAGAAAGGTTTTAAAAATGTGTATTTGCGTTGGGATATAGGTGAGGTATTAGATTGTACTCTCAGCTCATGAATATTCAACAATACATATTCATGAGGCAGCAATGAGTTCCCATTAATTAAACATGGTACGGTTTTCCAGGTTGGGTGTAAGTGAGATTAGAATCAGTTGGCACTCCAGCTCATACATATTCATGATCGTGCATATTCATGGCACAGTAGTGCACTCCCATTGGTCATACATAATATGGTTCTATCTCCAGCCTTGTAATCAAGACATATAATCTCTCGTAGGGCTGTCCATTTCCAAAGATTTAGTATCCGATTACTCGACACTGTGTTTGACAGAATATTCGGATATTCGAAACTGCCAAAAGTTGCACGCAGAGCGCGACAGTTCAAATCTGCGTGCGACACTCAATGAGTTTGATCGCAGTGTTATGCAGTAAGTATTTTAAGTGTCAAAAGCTTTAACCTGCAAAAAAAAAGGAAACAATGAACCGCCGCCGACAAAAAAGTGACCGTCGACCAAAAATCCTGACAATAAAATGTCGCAACTTTATGATAAATGTAACATCACACTCGTGTGTATGTGTGTGTACTTCTTTTGTTTTCCAACATTCAAAGCAGCACAAAGCTATTCGAATGTTTGGTTGATGATAATATATTATTCCAATATTCGGTAAATCCAGGACAGCCCTAATCTCTCGGAGAGTGGTGCCAGACCATAGCCGAACCTGAAGCCAGGGTTTGAAAAATGGCACACTGCACAAATGCACAATTTGAATCTGTGCAGAGTGAGGAACTCAAAGTAGCATTTTGTCCTGAAACAAAATTACTAACTTCTAAGAGCGGACACAAAAATTCTTCTACATATTTGTAACTTTAGGCAAAAAGTAACACCTTTTACATGCCAGGCTGAATTCTCATTGGACAATTATGCGTGTCTGGTACCCTGCCTCTCCTGGGTGGACAAACCAACAGCATGGACTTTAATAGACAGGTTCCTACTTAGTTTTTATGGGTGGGTGTCGATTGGGCGAGGTAACTTTTCGTAATTTGGGCGGGAAGCTTGTTTCAGGGCGAGCACATGCGATGGGTGCAGATGGCATTTGCTGCTAGCGTTCCTCTATAAACAGAGTTTGTTGCGGACAGAGACCAAGTTGCTTGAAGGATTGCGAAGTGTCTAGAGATGTCAACTGTAAACAAAAAAATAAGAATAGAAGAAAATTGGTGAAAATTTTTAATCAATGTAATCTAGAGAATCACAGGTCAATTATTGGCTTTCTGTTAAGGCAATCACGAATTCGGAATTCAAAACTGAGTGACGAAGCCAAGATGTGATTTCAGCTGAGCCGCGAATACACAGTGCAGGCTAAGTGACTTGTCACCACAGCCTTTCGCAATTGGTCTATTGAAGACTGCACTGTTGAATTATTCATAAAGTGCCACGACAGCTATGCTTCGGAACCGGGTACCCGAGTACCCGACCGCTGATGTCAGGAACCGGTTCCAGATTATGGGATCGGGTACCCGTAGCCAACTTTACATCTTACTTAGTAACTTCTCCGACAACGAAAAAGAAAGGTTTTGAATGTCCTTGGCGGAGAATTTTGTACATGTAAACCAGGCTAAATGGCGAACAAAACAGATTCACGTTTATGTTGCGATTGCAAAAATGCAATTTACATCTTAAAGCTCCATGTTTTGAGCTCACTAATCACACTTGTATCTTGCTGTCTTTTAAGTGCCGCTGTGGTAGTATTATCGCCTGATGTGGTAGTATTATTGTGTTGTTTCTTTAACGGACATTTTTTTTTTTTCAATTGGGCACCAGATTCCCGTACGCAAATGTGATGAATAATTTACTTATTGTTCAAATGAGTAGCTTGCTAGTGTGCTGAAACTGACATTTGTTGCATTAATTGTTACTGATTTATCTAACAAAAACCTTCAAAGACGGCCGCTTAATGGAAAGGGTCAATAGGGGAGCGGGTACCAGCTAAAACTGGTCTACTCACGTCTTTCTTTGGGAAGGTGGTCAGAACTTTGAAGTCTTCGGCGTGGTAGCCCTTGGTACCCAAGTACACCATGACCACCCTGATTGGCTGCTCGGCCATGAATCGTCTCGTCAGCACGTCCCCGCCGGGTACGCGCATTCTTAGCGTCGTGGTGGGCTCCGGGCAACTCTCGCTGGGCTCGTCAGGGAGTTGTTGCTCCAGAGATTGTAGCAATGCCTGAAAAAAAAACGTGCAGAGAGGAAAATATAGACTGGATACCTAGCCTCACGCATATGTACGTGTGAGGACAGAAAATGCCATCAGTTTCCAAGATTTCAGTTGTTCAACAGATGACTAACAGTTTCTTTGAATTTTTCATAATGTTTGCATTGCAGTAGAGTCAATAACCATCTCTGCCATCACAGGTACCCATTTACTCCTGGGTGGGGAGAAGCAATGAGTGACAAAGTGCCTTGCCCAAGGGCACATGCACCATGACCCGAGGCTGGACTCGAACCAACAACCTGCAGAATTACCCGCAGACCCAGAGTTGAATGCTCCAGATCCTGAGGCCATGACACCTTCACAATTATGTGGCCAGCACTCGCCCAAACACATCTTCAAGGTGTAAGCGTTTAACTTTAGCAAAAGCGGATAATCCGTAAAACTTGAAGACAACTATTTCTTTTCCACTGCAGTGAATCACAAAGATCCGATGATCGCTCACCTTTTGTTCGGCTTCTCTTTCTCTGATTTCTAGCTCTTCTTGTTCCCGTTGTCTCTGTTCCTCTCGTTCCTGTTTTAACCTCTCTTGTTCCTGTTGTAAATAAATAAATAATTCAGTAAATATGTACATAAATGAATAAATTAAAAACTGAAAAATACAGTGTAGTAGAACAGTAGTATGCCCTATAACAAGCATAACTATTTATAGAGTGAAGTTTGCATTAGGGAGTTGTACATTTTTATCTGAACCAGCCAGCCGATCCGGGAAAGCTCGGTAGTCAAGTGGTAAGATGTCTGCACTAGTAAGCAGGAGGTCGTGGGTTCCAGTCTCACTCGAGTCAGCTTGTAAATATTTTTCCTGCAAGTCCTCAGACAATACTGAGTAAACAGTGCTTATAATATATTGATGAAAGTAAAAGCCCACATACAAATAACAAAAAACCATGCAGCTAAACCAAACTGTCAGCCGTGTAAACGCAGAGGGAGGGGCACCAGTGGACCAACCTTTGCTCTATCAGCCATCAGCGATGCCTGGTACGCTGCATCCTGCTCTTGCTTCAGTTGCTCAGCCGCCCTCCGGTCATTCTGAAACAAAACCAAAACCAAAAACGTCAAATAATGTCAACTTCAAAAAGACAAGCAACAAGTGGGGCAAACCCCTTCTCTTAGCGATCAGTGTTACTGGGTTCTTTCACATGCAGTGCATAACACAACACACAGGACCTCCGGCTTTACGTCCCATCCGAAGGACGAAGCAATAGTGGTTAAGTGCCTTGCTCAAGGACACAAGTGTCCACCCGGCGGGCTCGAACCCATGCCACTTTTGCCTCTTAAACACCAGAGTCCGGTGCTCTTAACCGCTAGGCCATGACACTCCATTATATTTGCTAGTATAAAAGTGTCAATTATGGCCAGCTTGTATATTTGAAAAGTGGACGGGAATGTTGAAAACATTTCAATTAAGTAAATTGTGCAATATAACTTAATTTGATTTAATTAAAGGCAATTAATTGTCTAATCAAAGAGTTCAACTGGGATGACTGCTACTGACCTCTTGTTCAATCTCGGATTTCTGTTGCTCTGTGAACATGTCAACGGCGTGGATCAAGCTTGTCATCATCTCATCCAAAGTTGTATTGCCTTCAAGACGACAACAAAAGATCAAAACACAAATGTAAATAAGATTTGAGGCATTGCATGGTGGGGTATCGGTATTGTTTCGGTTTGCGGTAACACCATGTGGTAATAACTACTGCTTAGAAGATATTAGTTCTGAAAAGAACTTGTCCTGCTGCTTATCAACTTTGCTAAGTTGCAACACCCGTGGCTCACAGCCAACTGACACAGTCGAGCGAGCAGGACGCTCAGTGGGCATCCCTCAACACAATGCCCAAGGCTCACAGCCAACTGACACAGTCGAGCGAGCAGGACGCTCAGTGGGCATCCCTCAACACAATGCCCAAGGCTCACAGCCAACTGACACAGTCGAGCGAGCAGGACGCTCAGTGGGCATCCCTCAACACAATGCCCAAGGCTCACAGCCAACTGACACAGTCGAGCGAGCAGGACGCTCAGTGGGCATCCCTCAACACAATGCCCAAGGCTCACAGCCAACTGACACAGTCGAGCGAGCAGGACGCTCAGCGGGCATCCCTCAACACAATGCCCAAGGCTCACAGCCAACTGACACAGTCGAGCGAGCAGGACGCTCAGTGGGCATCCCTCAACACAATGCCCAAGGCTCACAGCCAACTGACACAGTCGAGCGAGCAGGACGCTCAGCGGGCATCCCTCAACACAATGCCCAAGGCTCACAGCCAACTGACACAGTCGAGCGAGCAGGACGCTCAGTGGGCATCCCTCAACACAATGCCCAAGGCTCACAGCCAACTGACACAGTCGAGCGAGCAGGACGCTCAGCGGGCATACATAAACACAATGCACAAGGCTAAAAGACAACTGACACAGTCGAGCCAGCAGGTCGCCCAGTGGGCATCACTCAACACAATGCCCAAGGCTCACAGCCAACTGACACAGTCGAGCGAGCAGGACGCTCAGTGGGCATCCCTCAACACAATGCCCAAGGCTCACAGCCAACTGACACAGTCGAGCGAGCAGGACGCTCAGTGGGCATCCCTCAACACAATGCCCAAGCCTCACAACCAACTGACACAGTCGAGCGAGCAGGACAACTGACACAGTCGAGCGAGCAGGACGCTCAGCGGGCATCCCTCAACACAATGCCCAAGGCTCACAGCCAACTGACACAGTCGAGCGAGCAGGACGCTCAGTGGGCATCCCTCAACACAATGCCCAAGGCTCACAGCCAACTGACACAGTCGAGCGAGCAGGACGCTCAGCGGGCATCCCTCAACACAATGCCCAAGGCTCACAGCCAACTGACACAGTCGAGCGAGCAGGACGCTCAGCGGGCATCCCTCAACACAATGCCCAAGGCTCACAGCCAACTGACACAGTCGAGCGAGCAGGACGCTCAGTGGGCATCCCTCAACACAATGCCCAAGGCTCACAGCCAACTGACACACCCGAGCGAGCAGGGCATGCCCAGCAAGCACTTCCAATCCTAACACATCCTACTTAAGGAGTAGCATCTCCAACTATCTTCAGTCTCCTGACGATGACTAGAGCAGGCTAGTCAAAACGTTGAGACCAAAGACAAGTTCGTTTAGAACTTACAGCAGGATTGTTCTTATCAGAACAAAAAACTACTTAGCAAAGTTGATAATAAGCAGGACAAGTTCTTTTCAGAACTAATATCTTCTAAGCAGTAGTTATTACCACATGGTGTTACCGCAAACCGAAACGATACAAATGTAAATGTTTTAATGTACATGTAAATGTTTTTGTATCAAATCCTTATTTGCTGCTCTCAAATTAGCAAACATAACGAAGTGTTGCGAAATAATTCTGTGACGGTCACTGGCTGGGGTAATGGAACTTAAAACAAATAAAAGTTCACCCATATTTTTTTTGTAACTTGGACTTCTAGTTTGTCCTCCGACCTTGAAATATTGACAAGCTTGAAATCTCCTTAGGTTTTTTTTTTAGGTGCACAGTTTGTCTGGCTACTGATTTCAATAGACCTCTCTCATACGACGCCATCTTCGCAGGAAAATTTCAGCTGCGTACTCAACACCATCGGCTACGTGAGTGGGCTGTGTTCAAAATGTTCTAAACGCGCGCATGTTGCTCCAACTGTCTCTTCGAACTACGGCGCGGCACAACCGAGGCGGGTCACGAGAATGCCAAGTTATTTGGATGCGGTCCACGGCTCACCTTGTAGTATGGAGAAGACCTCAGTGTTTGACCGTATTCTCATGACAATCAACAGCAAGGGGAATTTGTCTTGGTTTACGTTGCGGACCGTCGCCGTGGTGACGCTGCCAAACATCTTTGTACACGTGCTTAGAAGTCTGCAAGAGAGAAGACATGAAAATAAATACCAGAATTTATGATAAATATGAGTGGATCTTAGACCGTTAGTCAATGTAGCGCTGTCCAAGCACTCTATGGTTTTATTGATTTTTCAGTGAATAAATACAATGTAATACAATGTGATACAATGTAATACAATGTAATACAATGTAATACAATGTAATACAATGTAATACAATGTAATACAATGTGATACAATGTAGTACAATGTAATACAATGTAATACAATGTACAGGTGCTAATGGGTTAAATAATAAAAAAATTCTGAAAAAAATATCCCAGTGCATCTCAGGGAGGCAAATACATTGGAACACGAGAACTTACTGATCGTTTTCCACGTTTGTCGGAACGAGTTGCACTCTTAGTGCATGTGATAACACATTGTTTGTTTGTTTGTCATTTTTTGTCGGAGAGTTTATGTGTCTAATTCCACCCCAGGACTCTGCTGTTGTCACCTGTCTTTGTCCCTATCTCCCTACCTTTCTTTGTTCTCGTCCGCTGTGACTTTCCGCCGTGACGTCCCACGCCCACGTGACAAAGTTCTGCGTGAGGAAATTAACATCCGTCTTTGTCCCTATCTACCTACCTTTCTTTGTTTTCTTCCGCCGTGACGTCCCACGCCCACGTGACAAAGTTCTGCGTCAGGAAATTGACGATGCTCTCCGAACACAGCAGCTGGCTGCAGAAGACGTTGCTTTGGACACTCTTGTCGCTGTGGATGTAGATCGCTAGTAGTTTCCTCTGTTGAAAGAGTGATGAATTGGTGTTTACAAACTGATAGGAAGCAATTGGGGAGTCCAGTCGCCACAGTGGTTCTTTCCTTGCCTTCTACCGCTGTTGCCCTGGTTCGATTCTTTTCCTGGGTCAATATGTGGATTGGGTTTTCAGTCCCTGCCTGATTCCGTGGGTTTTCCCAGAATATTCCTCTGGGGTTTTCCTTCCACCTCTAACACTGTAATTTCTTCCCATTTTCTTCTCTCCACAGGTTTCTTCAGGCTTGCAAGCTACAGTACCTAAGGTGCTTTTGAGGAATCCTTGGTTTTATTACCAGAAATAAAATAATAATCAAATCTAATGTACAAAATACAACAAACAAAAGAATATAGAAAAACTAAAATTCAATTATCGTAGCAAATCAAATATTCTTGCGAATTTATTTCTGAACCAGGGGTGCTCACCTCAACTGCCAAGCCACCGAATGCTTCCTTCACGGCATCTTCTAAAGGACCCATGTAAAATTGAGGGTGGGTCTCCCCGTATCGGGAGCTGAATTCGTGACAGAACTGAATGAGGCCGTCCGTTTCGTTTTCTATATCGGCTGGTACTGTAAATAATCAAAGATACATGTAAACAATCTTTGGGCAACTCTTTAAATTAAACAACAGAATTGCTAGGAGAGTTCCTACATTTAGTCAACAGTCAGAGCTGTCATCAAGTCATCACAAGTCAATCACATGTCATCACAAGTCCATCACACGTCCATCACAAGTCAATCACAAGTCCATCACAAGTCATCACAAGTCCATCACAAGTCCATCACAAGTCCATCACACGTCCATCACAAGTCAATCACAAGTCAATAACAAGTCCATCACAAGTCATCACAAGTCCATCACAAGTCCATCACAAGTAATCACAAGTCCATCACAAGTCATCACAAGTCATCACAAGTCATCAAAAATCAATCACAAGTAATCACCAGTCATCACAAGTCCATCACAAGTCCATCACAAGTCAATCACAAGTCATCACAAGTCCATCACAAGTCATCACAAGTCCACCACAAGTCCATCACAATCATCAAAATGCATCACAAGTGATTTTTTTTCAAACTCAGTCTAGGGCAGGCCTGACCAACAGGTACATTGTCAAGAACAACATTGTGACACACCTGAATGCCAGATATACTCACATAACGGTTCAAACTTTCTCGTCTGGCTCTCGTTACTGAAGATCGTGCAATCGTCAATGTCCATGTCCGCCACCTCATCCTCACTATCGCTGATGTTGATGGGGTCGCGCGACGCAGAGGGCTGAAGTAGAAAAAACAAAATTAAGTTCAACAAAATAATTTCACACTGTTGTATTTTGTTGTGTAGAGCATGGTTTATAGCAGAAATACTGTAGGGATTTAGTCAAGTAGTCATTTTTTTATTGAACGCAGGGCCCCAATGGAAACCACTTTTGAACTGTTTGGGCACTCCCTGGGTAAAGAAATGTAATAAATAAATAAATGAATAAATAATTAAGTATCTTTAACTAATTCTTTCGAAGAACGAAATGTACTAAACCTGAAAAAACAATAAAGGAATAAATGTGTGCTTTGGAGGTTTCAAACACACTGTTTTCTTCCAGTTGGAGGCTGGATGCTGATAATTACCTGAGCTGAAGGTCCAAAAATAAAAACTTTTCGATCCAAAAGGCAAAACAAGTCCAAAATTGTATATTTTTAACCACTTTGGTAAACAAAACACCCCTCTAGCTATACATGGTAAGGCCCCTTTGTAAACAACTCCTTATATGGAGATTGACGCGTGCGTTGCCCTCAAGCCTCGAGGCCAAGGCCAAGGCCCTAAAATCCAGCCTTAAGGCCAAGGCCCAGCATCAAGGCACTACATCACTGCTGCTTGATGTAGATGGCGTACAACTCAGATGTACCGGTGTAGTGTTAATTTAGGACTATGAAATACTGACCCACTTGTAGTATTGCACATGCCTACGTGAGGATTGTGAATGTTCAAACCAATAAAACGTTGCTGGCACTGGATTTTATAGGAGTCCAAATTTTATGTGACACTGGAAAAGTGTTGAGACCAGCCAGCCATGTCTTTTATCAACTGTTTTGACCAATAGGAATGTTTACACCTGTCTCAGGTATTTATGAATAAACAATGAAACAGTGGACAATATTAACTGAATTTTAGCAACATTACAAGTGGTCAAGCAAAAATTGTTTAAAGACAATCGTATAAAATCAAAGAAGTAAACTTAGCTAAACGCAATAAATAAAACGATAACGGTTGTACATGCTCACCTGGTCTGTTTTGTTGTGGTTCGGTACCCTAGAAAAAGTGAACTTGTGACTGGGAAAGTCTATTCCTGAGGCTGCTAATGTTAGCTGCAGAGATGATACCGAACGGAATAAGGAAAAAAAAAAAAACGGACATTAAATTTTGCGTTATGCAGAGGCAGTTGTAAAGTCAAACAAGGTCTCCGAAATATGTTTTTTTTTGCAACACCATGGGTAGTCTGAGTATCGGATACTCACATAGGAAGAGCCAAGGTGTGCAAATATCTAATAAATTTTATGCGATCCCGTGCTAAAGCCAATTGAGTGACATTAGGCCGCTAATGCCATTTCATCAACAGAAATGGGACTAAGCTGTTGGATGTTGATTTTGGATGCCATGTTTTTGTGAGCCGAGCAATCCGCCTGAATGGTCAGAATCTGGTTGTCAAAACGCCGCTTTTTTTTGCAATTCATTGCCGAATCTGCTCACAAGGATTTATTCCATAGACTACTTTGGGGCTGCTAAGCATGATTAAAGCTAAGTCCATCATTTGTAGCTTTCCAAAAAGTAACTGACGTAGTTATTGTTGAAAAACATACTTGGTTGAAAAATAGTAAGGGAACTAAACTCCCTGTGAAATTATTCTGTCTGGCATGCTGGCATTTTGAAGAAATCAACGAAAGAAGGCCTTTCCAATGATGCGTCTAAACAGGCATCTTTGGAAATTTCCGTTAGTAGTTCGTTTTTTTTATTCGGCAAGGATGGACTGTACCTTTAAAGTAAACTCTTGTTTCTTTGCGAAGCGCTTTTGTGTGTAATGATAAAACCAACATCTCACAATGGGACTGGTAGTAATTCTCCATTTCCCCGACCCGACCCATCCCCACCCCCCAATTTTACAAGTTTTACGAATGAAAAAATTTGCCTGGCCGTTGATTTTCACTGCCTTACCGAATCATCGCTCTCGTCGGGCCACCCTATCCATCGTTGGTGTCGCACCTCGACGTTGGTTAGCGCGTTCATACCCTGCTTGACGCTCAGGATAGTCTTACAACCCTCGTAGCGTAGTCTGTACTCCTGGTTCATGTCGGTGTCGTTGATAATGAGCTCGAAGGACCGCGTCAACTTGTCTGAGTAACTCGTCCTGCAACAGATGAAAGAAAATTGAAGAAAGATAAAGTACCGAAACTTGAAACTTGATTCTTCTTAGTATTTTAATTTTTGTTTACATGTTGATCAATGCGAACCTTTAACAACCATAACTCGTCAATGGAATGTCTGATTGAAGTGCAAAAAACATAATAGTGAGGAAAATTTTATTCTCTTTATTAATACCGGCAAACCCTCATTTCAACCTCTGCCCACTTCTGTCTCACTTTGCCAGAATGCCTCACATGTTTTCTTTGTGTGTTCTAACCAGTGGCCTAAAGGGGGTGGGGCAATGGATGGGGTTATTGGGTGGGGGGTGGGGTTATTGGGTGGGGGGAGGGGTTATTGGGTGGGGGAGGGTTAATGGGTGGGGGGGTTAATGGGTGGGGGGGGGTTATGGGTGGGGGAAGGTATGTTGACCTCTCCCCTCTCAGAATTTCATTGCAAATTTCAAGTAAAACGTCCATACTATACATGTAATAAACTTAGGTAAACAAGTCGCTTAGCTGGTTGCTTAGTTGCTTAGCTGGTAAACAAAACTTTAAGAAAGGACTCACTCTTCTCCGTTGGGCTGCTCGGCGCTGGTCGTGGGTAAGCCGGGCGTGAGAACGTACAGTCTGTTCTTGAGAGGTAAATGTAGCGTCGACAACACGTCCTGCAAACGTGGTTCCAAAAAAAAATATGATCTCACAGTTGTTAAATAAAATTCAAGATGTCCAGCATGATTTAAGATGTCAAACTGCACCATTGTTCATACACCCTTGTCAATCTTGGACGATTTACAGTCTTTGGTAGCAAACGGGATATCAAAATGTAGCTAATGAAATTTCCCAAAGGTCTATATAAATGACGTCATCATAGAATGATCAGATTCAAAATAATGACCCCTCCAATGAGCGTGGACTTTCTTTGTTTGCAGTGTTTTTCGTAGCTCTGTCTGTGAGGGTAGAGATTGGATTGGAATGGTCACAAACCACTTACAATTAATCTCATAGCCTGAAGAACATAAACGATAATTGTAAAGCGCTTTGAGGAAGTAGTATAAAGCACTTCAAAACCGCCACACTATTTTATTAAAAAATTGTACCGAGTCATCGGGTGCTGGTCTGGCATGCCCCCATCCTCCTACAAGCAACTTCTCTGGTGGGACATTTAACTGAGCTGATAACAGCTCCTTGACCGTACCTGGAATAAAAACAGGGGAAAAAGTAGAGTTTATAGATTTTACCACTTAGGGGTACAGGGAGTAATAGGCAGGACAGTTTGGGGCAGTACAGGGAGTAACAGGCAGGGTGGTTTGGGGCAGTACAGGGAGTAACAGGCAGGGCAGTTTGTGGCAGTACAGGGAGTAACAGGCAGGGCAGTTTGGGGCAGTACAGGGAGTAACAGGCAGGATGGTTTGGGTGGTACAGGGAGTAACAAGCAGGGCGGTTTGGGGCAGTACAGGGAGTAACAGACAGGGTGGTTTGGGGCAGTACAGGGAATAAACAGGCAAGGCAGTTTGTGGCAGTATAGGGAGTAACAGACAGGGTGGTTTGGGGCAGTACAGGGAGTAACAGGCAGGGCAGTTTGTAGCAGTGCAGGGATTACTTTTTCAAGTATTTTTTATTGGCTACGTACGAACTGTTCTGCTGTCTTCCACGACCAACTCCGTGTTTGTGTCGTTGTAGGATATATCGAACTCCAGCATGCGGACTCTGTTTGGCGGAGGACTGTGGGATCTGTGAGACTCAAACGCTCTGGGGACGGACGCACACGGTGCGGATCCACTGAACTGTACAACTCCCGGCCTACATTTCAAAACAAAATCGCATAAGTTTGATTGATACTGGGTTTTACTCTTCAATAAATTCAGGACCAAGGCAAACATTCTCCCTAAGACATCCTACTTACAAAGTGGGTGGTAAGGGTGCCTCCTCAGGGGCCGAGTCAGGGACCGTTACCCCCTCCTGTGCCCCCATGACGGACACCACAGCTCGCTGTAAATCCCATTCATTCTGCTCCAAATGGGCCAAAGACTCCTCAAAATTCTCAATTCCAGTACAGGCCTGGGCAAACAAATTGAGATGCAACAATGTCACTTCGATCTTTTAATTTTAGCATGCACTTCTCTAAATTGTGGTTTATTTGTAGCAAAGACGAACATTTAAACAGCTCGAGCACTAAATGAGCATAATGAGGTGCATGCAAGGAGGTACATCAATGATTCAAAACAAGCTAATTGATAACTTGTGAAGGTCAATTCCAGGATTTTTGTAAAAGTTCATCCGTGACAGAGCGAGCTCAGTGAATAAATCTGAAATTATTTTTTTATATATTTTCAATGTATCTGATACATATATCCACCATGTAGTAATGGTCAAGGAGAATACAGACTAGGAGTTTTGGATCATTTCTCTGTATCATTAATTAGATATCATAGTTAATTGGCTCCGTTAGGGACAATAAGTCCTTTCATAATGTTGGAATGGCCCTCAATAGAATTGTGAGGCCATTTGCAATTTTGCATTGGCAGACCAAGTCTAGTGAATTAAAGGGGCATCACGGCCTAAATTGTTCATGTTTGGATTGTTTACTTATTTTATTTCAATGGTCTGGATGAAAGGAAACTAACCCAATATCTTACCGACGTTACTGTTCCTGAGAAAATATGGGGAAAAAAACCCTGTTTACATCGGACCCGGTGGACATTTTGTGGTGTATGCATACCTATTTCCAGCCGTGTCTATTCAATATACCGTACACATTGTGTGTGAGTCACATGATGCATGGTTCTCGCAAGAATAACACAAAAACGCCCAGTTTTTAAAGGACAGTTGTGTGGACGTTTATATCCTACTTTTAAATGCTGTTTGCAATTAATATTATTTTGTTTCAAATGTGTTTTGTAGCCCAATTGGGTGCATTCCAGGCCGCATTGCCCCTTTAACCCATTAATACTTGTACATGTTCTATGTTGCATTACATTGCGTTTATTAACTAAAGAATCACAAAACTATAGAGGTTTTTAAAATTTTGGTGAGTAATAAAATAGATATGACGGTTTCGGGTGCTGCAGTGACTAAAGGTTTAATTGCACAATCAAACAGAGTGCGGGATTTCCCTTAACAATGGCCATATTACTTCCACATCTAAACAGGAAGTAGGGTCTACATAACAAAAGGCATGGTAAACAACAAGAAAGCAGTAACACTGCTGACACAATGATGTGCTACAAGTCTTGTGAAATCCATACAAATCTCAAAAAGGAAGTTAGGACTGACGTGTACACGTACGCGCCACAGTTCTCAAGAACAAGCCTTCGTTTGGGTTGACTCAACACCCATGGTAAGCGTCGTTTATTTTTAAAACTTGGTGTCAATCCAAAGTAACTCTTATGAACTTGCTTCTGCCGATGTCAAACCCTCAGAATTATTCACCACTTTTTATTGATGTTACCAAATAAAAGATACAGCCTTGTAGACAGGGGGCAGGGTTTTTATTTTTTAAGGGACATTTTGGGATGAAGACGACAAAACGCAACACGAAAATAAAGATGGTGATTGCCGTGACGCTCAGTCAGTGAATCAATGTTCAGTGAACATGCAAAGCGGCATTGATTGGCAGGGCAACAACTGCAAAAAATGTAAGAAAATCGCATTTTCTTTCGCAAGAACATTATTTATAAGCTGCACAAGAAACTGTTCAAAATTACAAAAAAATGATGTCATTACAAAATGATTAAAAGAAATTAAAAACATGATGTAGGCTACGGGAAGTCTGCTTCAGGTTGAATACAAGTCATTTAAAATGATAAAAAACACACTTAACTCTAATTTGATCAAACCTAAAGAGGGGTCCTACACTACACAATCGCCCTTTTTTTTGGGGGGGGGGGGGTAACGCCTCTGACTGACTGTACATTGTTATGTGATTGTGAATCATAGAATTGGAATCAGCTGTGTCATTGACAGTCCGATCGAAACTACATTTTATCTAGCAAGAAAGGGACCAGAAATCTTGATTTGGCCAGATCGGTGGAGGTATGGACCCCGATGACCCAATTCACGTCATGATATCAAAATGCCCCCACAAACATTTCAGAAATCCGAGAGTTTCTCACCTGAAAATCTGCCAGTATTTCTTCTCTGTTGGCCGCCATTGTTGTGTTCTTTCGTCACTCACCGCACATGCGCAGACGTCGTGTTTACTTATTATTTACTCTCGGGCTGGAGAGGGCGCTGTTTCGAGTGACAAAACAACAAAAGGGTGTGACATCACACATGTCTAGACCTGTTGCGCTGATGCCATGTTGTTGATCATTGGAACTTGGCTACTGGCATTCATCTGACTTCCAAACAGATCAAAAATCCACCGTTATGAAGTAGAGGTCCAAGCAAGTATTTGTTTTTATTTTAAAAACCACAGATCCATGTGTGTCAACGCTCGAAAGTTTGTAAGAATGAACAATTACTTATAATGCAGAAACTTTTCCGCTCTACGAAAAAAATTAATTTCCCACGTGACGTGGAGACAAATACCTTTAATTTCTTTTAGCGGTCCAGAAATAACAACAGCCCTTGTCATGTCCCAACTTGTCTATTGCCCAGGGACTCCACTCCAGACAACGAAGAATAGAAAACAAACATTGCTGACATTTGTAATTTACAAATCACGGGAATGCCCCGGATTTTGTATTGTTGCTAGCAACTTTTGACACATCCTGTGACGTCGGTTGAAATCCACACCGAGAAAAAACTTAATCCCGCGCTCAAGCCTGGTTGGACGATCCGTGGACATTTAAATGTGGTAAGTGAACACATTTTAACGTTTTTGTGTGGAATACAGCTAAATTATTATAGACAAATGCAGCTTGGACGTGAAGTTTATTCGCGATGTGTAATTTTTGTATAATCAGTATGTAGATTCGTCGTGCGTATACGACTAAGGCGCGGCATGTGCCGTTCTGTACACGTTGGATGCTTATATAGCGGATACTCAAGAGAAGACAATAAACCTCGCCCTGTTTAGGATGGCATCATGACTTGGCCAGGGCTGATTGATATACGGGTTCCAAATAAATTTAGGTGGAAGAGGCTTGTTGATCGTGGAAACGTTTCCAAAGACTAGTTTGATCTGCTGGGCCGGTGTAGCATGAATTTAGGTTTTATGAAATACGGACTCATTGGTCGTATTGCGCATGCTCATGCATAGATAATTAGGAGAGGGACCGGTCACGTGAGAGGGTTTAACCAATAAAAGGGGAAAAGAGTCCGATTTTCATACGAGTCCGATTTTCATGTGACACCGGGCTTTGCCAGTTGTTTTGTCGTCAGTTTTATTTTTTTTCCTGACGACGGTTAAGAGCATCATCATGACTGAAATGTCGAGCTTTACATCTGGTTCTTTGGGCACCTAGCCTCTGTTTTTTCCGTTTAATCCGAAATGACTTTTCCAACTGAAGCTCTTCATTTTCAACTTGGGCCTTAGTTTATTCCGGAATGTGCGTGTGTGCCGTGCTGGGTTTGGATTTATGACCTTATAACATACGTCAGACTGTAGTAGAGCTATGCCCCCTCAGAATGTGCAGTATCCATTAATGCGTCGTTCCATGTGCTTCGACCCTCAATTTGACATAATGATGCTACCGTTCCACGTTCTCTGTTTTGATTGAAATTTGCTTAGAAATGATTGAAATCATTGCTTAGAAATGAACCCTGTAGCAGCTACTTATCATGGACTGAATCCATCTGATAAACGCGATTGCTAATAGTTTCCTCCATCGTGAATAGAGCCAGTAATTTTGGACGGATTTTCTAGTAACGCCCATGTTGACCCCAATATTTGCCACAAAGTCCGGTTGGCTGCCTTCTTGTCTGTTGTGGATGGGTGGCCGTGGGACGGTACTTACCGTTGCTCAACCCCCCGTTCCCCTGCCCCAGCCCTATGATTAGAACTTATTCCCAATCATCAAAGCTTCATGTTAACTTATCACTCAAGACACTATTGTTCTGCGTTTATCAGTCGCATGCTCAGAGGACGGTCCCCACTGAGGCCGAAGCATTGTAATGGGCGCTGTCCCGTCATTGTATGCAGCATTCAGGTCTACATTTCTCTTTCATTTTTCTCTTGACTAAACGAATCGTTGTATATAGTGAACGGGAAACTAGTTATTTGTGTACAATACTTGTTCAAGCGTTAAAACCACTGATCCATTCAAAGTCAGTGTAGGAATGTGACCACTGTGTTGTTAAGCAGGAATAGCAGCA
>CM057131.1:1000308-1080238 GCA_029964075.1 Patiria pectinifera | reverse complement strand
AAGCAAATTTCAATCATTTCTAAGCAAATTTCAATCAAAACAGAGAACGTGGAACGGTAGCATCATTATGTCAAATTGAGGGTCGAAGCACATGGAACGACGTATTAATGGATACTGCACATTCTGAGGGAGCATGTTTGACGTATGTTATAAGGTCATAAATCCAAACTCAGCACGGCACACACGCACATTCCGGAAGGCCCAGTTGAAAATAAAGAGCTTTTGGAAAAGTCATTTCGGATTAAACGGAAAAAACAGAGGCTAGGTGCCCAAAGAACCAGATGTAAAGCTCGACATTTCAGTCATGATGATGCTCTTAACCGTCGTCAGGAAAAAAAAACTGACGACAAAACAACTGGCAAGCCAGGTGTAGCATGAATTTAGGTTTTATGAAATACGGACTCCTTGGTGGTATTGCGCATGCTCATGCATAGATAATTAGGAGAGGGACCGGTCACGTGAAAGGGTTTAATCAATAAAAGGGAAAAAGAGTCCGATTTTCATACGAGTCCGATTTTCATATGACACCGGCCCGGCAGATCAAACCAGTCTTTGGAAACGTTTCCACGATCAACAAGCCTCTTCTACCTAAATTTATTTGGAACCCGTATATCAATCAGCCCTGGCCTAGTCATGATACCATCCTAAACAGGGCGAGGTTTATTGTACGCTATAAGCATTCAACGTGTACAGGATGGCACATGCCGCGCCTTCGTTATACGCACGACGAATCTACATATCCTACACTGATTATACAAAAAATACACATCGCGAATAAACTTCACGTCCAAGCTGCATTTGTCTATAATAATTTAGCTGTATTCCACAGAAAACGTTAAAAATGTGTTCACTTACCACATTTAAATGTCCACGGATCGTCCAACCAGGCTTGAGCGCGGGATTAAGTTTTTTCTCAGTGTGGATTTCAACCGACGTCACAGGATGTGTCAAAAGTTGCTAGCAACAATACAAAATCCGGGGCATTCCCGTGATTTGTAAAATACAAATGTCAGCAATGTTTGTTTTCTATTCTTCGTTGTTTGGAGTGGAGCCCCTGTGCAATGGACAAGTTGGGACATGACAAGGGTCGTTGTTATTTCTGGACCGCTAAAAGAAATTAAAGGTATTTGTCTCCACGTCACGTGGGAAATTATTTTTTTTCGTAGAGCGGAAAAGTTTCTGCATTATAAGTAATTGTTCATTCTTACAAACTTTCGAGCGTTGACACACATGGATCTGTGGTTTTTAAAATAAAAACAAATACTTGCTTGGACCTCTACTTCATAACGGTGGGTTTTTGATCTGTTTGGAAGTCAGATGAATGCCAGTAGCCAAGTTCCAATGATCAACAACATGGCATCAGCGCAACAGGTCTAGACATGTGTGATGTCACACGCTTTTGTTGTTTTGTCACTCGAAACACAGCGCCCTCTCCAGCCGAGAGTTTAATAATTAAGTAAACACGACGTCTGCGCATGTGCGGTGAGTGACGAAAGAACACAACAATGGCGGCCAACAGAGAAGAAATACTGGCAGATTTTCAGGTGAGAAACTCTCGGATTTCTGAAATGTTTGTGGGGGCATTTTGATATCATGACGTGAATTGGGTCATCGGGGTCCAAACCTCCACCGATCTGGCGAAATCAAGATTTCTGGTCCCTTTCTTGCTAGATAAAATGTAGTTTCGATCGGACTGTCAATGACACAGCTGATTCCAATTCTATGATTCACAATCACATAACAATGTACAGTCAGTCAGAGGCGTTAACCCCCCCCCCAAAAAAAAAGCGATTGTGTAGTGTAGGACCCCTCTTTAGGTTTGATCAAATTAGAGTTAAGTGTGTTTTTTATCATTTTAAAATGACTTGTATTCAACCTGAAGCAGACTTCCCGTAGCCTACATCATGTTTTAATTTCTTTTAATGACATAATTTTTTTGTAATTTTGAACAGTTTCATAGGCCTATAAAATACATGGCTTTATCTTTTATTTGGTAACATCAATAAAAAGTGGTAAATATTTATGAGGGTTTGACATTGGCAGAAGCAAGTTCATATTCATAAGAGTTACTTTGGATTGACACCAAGTTTTAAAAATAAACAACGCTTACCATGGGTGTCGAGTCAACCCAAACGAAGGCTTGTTCTTAAGAACTGACGTATGCACGTTGGGCCTAACTTCCTTTGTGTGATTTCTATGGATTTTTACAAGACTTGTAGCACATCATTGTGTCAGCAGTGTTACTGCTTTCTTGTTGTTTACCATGCCTTTTGTTATGTAGACCCTACTTCCTGTTTAGATGTGGAAGTAATATGGCCATTGTTAAGGGAAATCCCGCACTCTGTTTGATTGTGCAATTAAACCTTTAGTCACTGCAGCACCCGAAACCGTCATATCTATTTTATTACTCACCAAAATTTTAAAAACCTCTATAGTTTTGTGATTCTTTAGTTAATAAACGCAATGTAATGCAACATAGAACATGTAAAAGTATTAATGGGTTAAAGGGGCAATACTGCCTGGAATGCACCCAATTGGGCTACAAAACACATTTGAAACAAAATTATATTAATTGCAAACAGCATTTAAAAGTAGGATATAAACATCCACACAACTGTCCTTAAAAAAACTGGGCATTTTTGTGTTATTCTTGCGAGAACCATGCATTATGTGACTCACACACAATGTGTACAGTATATAGAATAGACACGGCTTGAAATAGGTATGCATACACCACAAAATGTCCGCCGGGTCCGATGTAAACTGTTTTTTTCCTCCATATTTTCTCGGGAACAGTAACGTCGGTAAGATATTGGGTTAGTTTCCTTTCATCCAGACCATTGAAATAAAATAATAAACAATCCAAACATGAACAATTTAGGCTGTGATGCCCCTTTAATTCGCTAGACTTGGTCCGCCAATGCAAAATTGCAAATGGCCTCACAATTCTATTGAGGGCAATTCCAACGTTATGAAAGGACTTATTGTCCCTAATGGAGCCAATTAACTATGATATCTAATTAATGATTCAGAGAAATGATCCCAAACTCCTAGTCTGTATTCTCCTTGACCATTACTACATGGTGGATATATGTATCAGATACATTGAAAATATATAAAAAAATAATTTTCAGATTTATTCACTGAGCTCGCTCTGTCACGGATGAACTTTTACAAAAATCCTGGAATTGACCTTCACAAGTTATCAATTAGCTTGTTTTGAATCATTGATGTACCTCCTTGCATGCACCTCATTATGCTCATTTAGTGCTCAAGCTGTTTTTAATGTTTGTCTTTGCTACAAATAAACCATAATTTAGAGAAGTGCATGCTAAAAATTAAAAGATTGAAGTGACATTGTTGCATCTCAATTTGTTTGCCCAGGCCTGTACTGGAATTGAGAATTTTGAGGAGTCTTTGGCCCATTTGGAGCAGAATGAATGGGATTTACAGCGAGCGGTGGTGTCCGTCATGGGGGCACAGGAGGGGGTAACTGTCCCTGACTCGGCCCCTGAGGAGGCACCCTTACCACCCACTTTGTAAGTAGGATGTCTTAGAGAGAATGTTTGCCTTGGTCCTGAATTTATTGGAGAGTAAAAGCCAGTATCAATCAAACTTATCCGATTCTGTTTTGAAATGTAGGCCGGGAGTTGTACAGTTCAGTGGATCCGCACCGTGTGCGTCCGTCCCCAGAGCGTTTGAGTCTCACCGATCCCACAGTCCTCCGCCAAACAGAGTCCGCATGCTGGAGTTTGATATATCCTACAACGACACAAACACGGAGCTGGTCGTGGAAGACAGTAGAACAGTTCGTACGTAGCCAATAAAAATACTTGAAAAAAGTAATCCCTGTACTGCCCCGTTACTCCCTGTTCTGCCCTCAACCTCCCCTGCCTGTTACTCCCTGTAGTGTCCCAAACCACCCTGCCTGTTACTACCTGTACCACCCCAAACCACCCTGCCTGTTACTCCCTGTTCCGCCCCAAACTGCCCTGCCTGTTACTCCCTGTACTGCCCTAAACCACCCTGCCTGTTACTCCCTGTACTGCCCCAAACTGCCCTGACTGTTACTCCCTGTACTGCCCCAAACTGCCCTGCCTGTTACTCCCTGTACAGTCGACTCTTGTTAGTACAAACTCTTTTAATACAAAATTCTGGTTATAACAAACATAAAGCCTTGGTCCCGACTGTGCATTTATATACACAATGAATGGGACTGCTGTTCCTCTTAATACAAAATTCTGATATAACAAACAATTTGGATAGGTCCGAATGAGTTTGTATTAACGAGACTCGACTGTACTGCCCCAAACCACCCTGTTACTTCCTGTACTGCACCAACCCCCCTGCCTGTTACTCCCTGTACTGCCTCAAACCACCCTGCCTGTTACTCCCTGTACTGCCCCAAACCGCCCTGCCTGTTACTCCCTGTATCGCCCCAAACTGCCCTGCCTGTTACTCCCTGTATCGCCCCAAACCACCCTGCCTGTTACTCCCTGTACTGCCCCAAACCACCCTGCCTGTTACTCCCTGTACTGCCCCAAACTGCCCTGCCTTTTACTCCCTGTACTGCCCTAAACCGCCCTGCCTGTTACTCCCTGTACTGCCCCAAACCAACCTGCCTGTTACTCCCTGTACTGCCCCAAACCACCCTGCCTGTTACTCCCTGTACTACCCCAAACCAACCTGCCTGTTACTCCCTGTACCACCCCAAACCACCCTGACTGTTACTCCCTGTACCACCCCAAACCACCCTGCCTGTTACTCCCTGTACTGCCCCAAACTGTCCTGCCTATTACTCCCTGTACCCCTAAGTGGTAAAATCTATAAACTTTACTTTTTTCCCCTGTTTTTTTCCAGGTACGGTCAAGGAGCTGTTATCAGCTCAGTTAAATGTCCCACCAGAGAAGTTGCTCGTAGGAGGATGGGGGCATGCCAGACCGGCACCCGATGACTCGGTACAATTTTTCAATAAAATAGTGTGGCGGTTTTGAAGTGCTTTCTTCAACTCCCTCAAAGCGCTTTGCAATTATTGTTCATGTTGTTCAGGCTATGAGATTAATTGTAAGTGGTTTGTGACCATTCCAATCCAATCTCTACCCTCACAGACAGAGCTATGAAAAACACCGCTAACAAAGAAAGTCCACACTCATTGGAGGGGTCATTATTTTGAATCTGATCGTTTTATGATGACGTCATTTATATAGACCTTTGGGGAATTTTGTTAGCTACATTTTGATATCCCGTTTGCTACCAAAGACTGTAAAGTGTCCAAGATTGACAAAGGTGTACAAACAATGATGCAGTTTGATATCTTAAATCATGCTGGACATCTTGAATTTTATTTTACAACTGTGAGATCATTTTTTTGGAACCACGTTTGCAGGACGTGTTGTCGACGCTACATTTACCTCTCAAGAACAGACTGTACGTTCTCACGCCTGGCTTACCCACGACCAGTGCCGAGCAGCCCAACGGAGAAGAGTGAGTCCTTTCTTAAAGTTTTGTTTACCAGCTAAGCAACTAAGCAACCAGCTAAGCAACTTGTTTACCTAAGTTTATTACATGTATAGTATGGACGTTTTACTTCAAATTTGCAATGAAATTCTGAGTGGGGAGAGGTCAACATACCTTCCCCCACCCATAACCCCCCCACCCATTAACCCCCTCCCCACCCATTAACCCCCTCCCCCACCCAATAACCCCCCCACCCAATAACCCCATCCATTGCCCCACCCCCTTTAGGCCACTGGTTAGAACACACGAAGAAAACACGTGAGGCGTTCTGGCGAAATGAGACAGATGTGGGCAGAAGTTGAAATGAGGGTTTGCCGGTATTACGAAAGAGAATAAAATTCTCCTCACTATTATGTTTGTTGCACTTCAATCAGACATTCCATTTACAAGTTCTGGCCATTAAAGGTTCGCATTGATCAACATGTAAACAAAAAAATTAAATACTGAGAAAAATCAAGTTTCAAGTTTCAGTACTTTATCTTTCTTTAATATTCTTTCATCTGTCGCAGGACGAGTTACTCAGACAAGTTGACGCGGTCCTTCGAGCTCATCATCAACGACACCGACATGAACCAGGAGTACAGACTACGCTACGAGGGGTGTAAGACCATCCTGAGCGTCAAGCAGGGTATGAACGCGCTAACCAACGTGGAGGTGCGACACCAACGATGGATAGGGTGGCCGGACGAGAGCGATGATTCGGTAAGGCCTTGAAAATCAACGGCCAGGCAATTTTTTTCATTCGTAAAACTTGTAAAACTGGGGGGGGGGGTGGGGATGGGTTGGGTCGGGGGGATTGGAAAATTACTACCAGTCCCATTGTGAGATGTTGGTTTTATCATTACTCACAAAAGCGTTTCGCCAAGAAACAAGAGTTTACTTTAAAGGTACAGTCCATCTTTGCCGAATAAAAAAACAAACTACTAACGGAAATTTCCAAAGATGCGTCTTTAGACGCATCTTTGGAAAGGATGCGTCTTTAAACTCATCATTGGAAAGGCCTTCTTTCGTTGAGTTCTTCAAAATGACAGCATGCCACACAGAATAATTTCACAGGGAGTTTGGTTCCCTTACTATTTTTCAACCAAGTATGTTTTTCAACAATAATTACGTCAGTTACTTTTTGGAAAGCTACAAATGATGGACTTAGCTTTAATCATGCTTAGCAGCCCCATGGTAGTCTATGGAATAAATCCTTGTGAGCAGATTCGGCAATGAATTATAAAAAAACAAGGCGGCGTTTTGACAACCAGATTCTGACCATTCAGCGGGCGCCTTCTATCGTCAAAAACATGGCATCCAAATCAACCAATCAACAGCTTAGTCCACATTTCTGATCGAAATGACATTAACAGCTTCTAATGTCACTCCAATTGGCTGGCACACGGGATCGCATAAAATTTATTAGATGTTTGCACCTTGGCTCTTCCTATGTGAATATCCGATACTCAGACTACCCATGGTGTTGCCCAAAAAAAACATATTTCGGAGACCTTGTTTGACTTTACAACTGGCTCTGCATAACGCAAAATTTAATGTCCGTTTTTTTTTTTCCCTTATTCCGTTCGGTATCATCTCTGCAGCTAACATTAGCAGCCTCAGGAATAGACTTTCCCAGTCACAAGTTCACTTTTTCTAGGGTACCGAACCACAACAAAACAGACCAGGTGAGCATGTACAATCGTTATCGTTTTATTCATTGCGTTTAGCCAAGTTTACTTCTTTGATTTTATACGATTGTCTTTAGACAATTTTTGCTTGACCACTTGTAATGTTGCTAAAATTCAGTTAATATTGTTAATATTCTTGTTTATTCATAAATACCTAAGACAGTTTAACATTCCTATTGGTCGAGAGCCCGTCACGTGGCCGGTTTTAAACGGTTGATAAAAACATGGCTGGCTGGTCTCAACACTTTTCCAGTGTCACATGAAATTTTTACTCCTATAAAATCTAGTGCCAGCACCGTTTTACTGGTTGAACATTCACAATCCTCACTAAGGCATGCGCAATACTACCAGTGAGTCAGTATTTCATAGTCCTAAATTCACACTACACCGGTACATCTGCGTTGTGCACCACATCACGCAGTACGCACGACGCACGCATCAATCTCCATATAAGGAGTTGCTTACAAGAGGGCCTTACCATGTACAGCTAGAGGGGTATTTTGTGAACCGAAATGGTTAAAAATATACAATTTTGGACTTGTTTTGCCTTTTAGACCAAAAAGTTTTTATTTTTGGACCTTCGGCTTGGGTAATTATCAGAATCCAGCCTCCAACTGGTCTTAAACAGAGTGTTTGAAACCTCCAAAGCACACATTTATTCCTTTATTGTTTTTTCAGGTTTAGTACATTTTGTTTTTCGAAAGAATTAGCTAAAGGTACTTATTTATTTATTTATTTATTTATTTATTTATTACATTTCTTTACCCAGGGAGTGCCCAAACAGTCCAAAACTGGTTTCCATTGGAGTCCTGCATACAATAAAAAATGACTACTTGACTAAATCCCTACAGTATTTGTGCTATAAACCATGCTCTACACCACAAAATACAACAGTGTGAAATTATTTTGTTGAACTTATTTTTGTTTTTTTTTACATCAGCCCTCTGCGTCGCGCGACCCCATCAACATCAGCGATAGTGAGGATGAGGTGGCGGACATGGACATTGACGATTGCACGATCTTCAGTAACGAGAGCCAGACGAGAAAGTTTGAACCGTTATGTGAGTATCTGCCATTCAGGTGTGTCACAATGTTGTTCTTGACAATGTACCTGTTGGTCAGGCCCGCCCTAGACTGAGTTTGAAAAAAAAATTCACTTGTGATTGACTTGTGATGACTTTTGCTTGTATTTTGATTTACTTGTGATTGACGTTTGATGACTTGTGATGGACTTGTGATGGACTTGTGATGGCTTGTGATGGACTTGTGATGACTTGTGATGGACTTGTGGTGGACTTGTGATGGACTTGTGATGACTTGTGATGGACGTGTGATGGACTTGTGATGGACTTGTGATGGACTTGTGATGACTGGTGATTACTTGTGATTGATTTTTGATGACTTGTGATGACTTGTGATTACTTGTGATGGACTTGTGATGACTTGTGATGACTTATGATGACTTGTGATGGACTTGTGATGACATGTGATTGACGTATGATAACTTGATAACAGCACTGACTGTTGACGAAATGTAGGAACTCTCCTAGAAATTCTCTTGTTTAATTTAAAGAGTTACCCGAAGATTGTTTACATGAATCTTTGGTTGTTTACAGTACCAGCCGATATAGAAAACGAAACGGACGGCCTCATTCAGTTCTGTCACGAATTCAGCTCCCGATACGGGGAGACCCACCCTCAATTTTACATGGGTCCTTTAGAAGATGCCGTGAAGGAAGCATTCGGTGGTTTGGCAGTTGAGGTGAGCACCCCTGGTGGAGAAATAAATTCGCAGGAATATTTGATTTGCTGCGCTAATATAATTTTAGTTTTTCTATATTCTTTCGTTTGTCATATGGTGTAAACTTGATTTGATTATTACTTTATTTCTGGTTACGAAACCAAGGATTCCTCAAAAGTACCTTAGGTACTGTAGCTTGCAAGCCTGAAGAAACATGTAGAGAGAAGAAAATGAGAGGGAATTACAGTCTTAGAGGTGGAAGGAAAACCCCAGAGGAATATTCTGGGGAAAACCCATGGAATCAGGCAGGGACTGAAAACCCAATCCACATATTGGCCCAGGGGAAGAATCGTACCGGGGCCACAGCGGTAGAAGGCAAGGAAATAACCACTGTGGCGACTTGACTCCCCGATCGCTTCCTATTAGTTTGTAAACACCAATTCATCGCTCTTATTCCAACAGAGGAAACTACTAGCGATCTACATCCACAGCGACAAGAGTGTCCAAAGCAACGTCTTCTGCAGCCAGCTGCTGTGTTCGGAGAGCATCGTCAATTTCCTGACGCAGAACTTTGTCACGTGGGCGTGGGACGTCACGGCAGAAGAAAACAAAGAAAGGTAGGTAGATAGGGACAAAGACGGATGTTAATTTCCTGACGCAGAACTTTGTTATGTGGGCGTGGGGCGTCACGGCGGAAGTCACAGCAGATGAGAACAAAGAAAGGTAGGTAGACAGGAACAAAGTCAGGTGACAACAGCAGAGTTATTATCAAAAAATCCTGGGGTGGAATTAGACACATAAACGTCTCCGGCAAAAAATGACAAACAAACAAACGATGTGTTATCACATGCACTAAGAGTGCAACTCGTTCCAACAAACGTGGAAAACGATCGTAAGTTCTCGCGTTCCAATGTATTTGCCTCTCTGTGATGCACTGGGATATCTTTTTCTGTTATTATTTAACCCATTTGCACCTGTACTACATGTACATTGTATAACATTGTACTACATTGTATTACATTGTATTACAATGTATTACATTGTACTACATTGTATTACATTGTATTACATTGTATTTATTCACTGAAAAATCAATAAAACCATAGAGAGCTTGGATTATTGACTAACGCTTTAAGAGCCACTCATATTTATCATAAATTCTGGTATTTATTTTCATGTCTTCTCTCTTGCAGACTTCTAAGCACATGTACAAAGATGTTTGGCAGCGTCACCACGGCGACGGTCCGCAACGTAAACCAAGACAAATTCCCCTTGCTGTTGATTGTCATGAGAATACGGTCAAACACTGAGGTCTTCTCCATACTACAAGGTGAGCCGTGGACCGCATCCAAATAACTTGGCATTCTCGTGACCCGCCTCGGTTGTACCGTATTTCGAAAAGACAGTTGGAGCAACATGCGCGCGTTTAGAACATTTTGCACACAGCCCACTCACGTGGCCGATGGTGTTGAGTACGCAGCTGAAATTTTCCTGCAAAGATGGCGTCGTATGAGAGAGGTCTATTGAAATCAGTAGCCAGACAAACTGTGCACTTAAAAAAAACCTAAGGAGATTTCAAGCTTGTCAATATTTCAAGGTCGGGGGACAAACTAGAAGTCCAAGTTACAAAAAAATTATGGGTGAACTTATTTGTTTTAAGGTCCACTACCCCAGCCAGTGACTGTCACAGAATTATTTCGCAACACTTCGTTATGTTTGCTAATT
Source organism: Patiria pectinifera (assembly GCA_029964075.1). Classification (NCBI taxonomy): domain Eukaryota; kingdom Metazoa; phylum Echinodermata; class Asteroidea; order Valvatida; family Asterinidae; genus Patiria; species Patiria pectinifera. The sequence continues at coordinate 1,069,585 of CM057131.1, read as the reverse complement.
TGAGAGCAGCAAATAAGTATTTGATACAAAAACATTTACATGTACATTAAAACAGTTACATTTGTGTTTTGATCTTCTGTTGTCGTCTTGAAGGCAATACAACTTTGGATGAGATGATGACAAGTTTGATCCACGCCGTTGACATGTTCACAGAGCAACAGAAATCCGAGATTGAACAAGAGGTCAGTAGCAGTCATCCCAGTTGAACTCTTCGATAAGACACTTAATTGCCTTCCATTAAAATAAAATTACGTTATATTGCACAATTTACTTAATTGAAATGTTTTCGACATTCCCGTCCACTTTTCAAATATACAAGCTTGCCATAATTGACACTTTTATACTGGCAAATATAATGGAGTGTCATGGCCTAGCGGTTAAGAGCACCGGACTCTGGTGTTTAAGAAGCAAAAGTGGCGTGGGTTCGAGCCCGGGTGGACACTTGTGCCCTTGAGCAAGGCACTTAACCATTATTGCTTCGTCCTTTGGATGGGACGTTAAGCCGTAGGTCCCGTGTGTTGTGTTATGCACTGCATGTGAAAGAACCCAGTGACACTTATCGCTAAGAGAAGGGGTTTGCCCCGGTGTTTCTGGCCTCCTGTATAAACTCCCACGCGGAGTATTCAGGAGAAGAACCAACCAAGAACCAAGATAATGGCCACTTGTTGCTAGTCTTTTTGAAGTTGACTTTATTTGACGCTTTTGGTTTTGGTTTTGTTTCAGAATGACCGGAGGGCGGCTGAGCTGCTGAAGCAAGAGCAGGATGCAGCGTACCAGGCATCGCTGATGGCTGATAGAGCAAAGGTTGGTCCACTGGTGCCCCTCCCCCTGCGTTTACACGGCTAACAGTTTGGCTTAGCTGCATGGTTTTTGTTATACATAGGCTTTTACCTTTGATCAGTATTATAAGCACTGTTTACTCAGTATTGTCTGAGGGCTTGCAGGAAAAATATTCACAAGCTGACTCGTGTGGGATTCTAACCTACGACCTCCTGCTTACTAGTGCAGACGTCTTACCACTTGACTACCAAGTTGCCCAGGTCGGCTGGCTGGTTCAGATAAAATGTACAACTCCCTAATGCAAATTTCACTCTATGAATTGTTATACTTGTTATAGGGCGTGATACTGTTCTACTACACTGTATTTTTCTGTTTTTGATTTATTTAGTTATGTACATATTTACTTAATTATTTATTTATTTACAACAGGAACAAGAGAGGTTAAAACAGGAAAAAGAGGAACAGAGACAACGGGAACAAGAAGAGCTGGAAATCAGAGAAAGAGAAGCCGAACAAAAGGTGAGCGATCATCGGATCTTTGTGATTCACTGCGCTGGAAAAGAAATAGTTGTCTTCAAGTTGTACGGAGCATTGTCGCTTTTGCTAAAGTTAAACGCTAAAACCTTGAAGATGTGTTTGGGTGAGTGCTGGCCACATAATTGTGAAGGTGTCATGGCCTCAGGATCTGGAGCATTGAACTGTGGGTCTGCGGGTAATTCTGCAGGTTGTGGGTTCGAGTCCAGCCCGGGGTTATGGTGCATGTGCCCTTGGGCAAGGCACTTTGTCACTCATTGCTTCTCCCCACCCAGGAGTAAATGGGTACCTGTGAGGGCAGAGATGGTTATTGACTCTACTGCAATGCAAACATTATTAACAATTCAAAGAAACTGTTAGTCATCTGTTGAACAACTGAAATCTTGGAAACTGATGGCATTCTCTGTCCTCACACGTACATATGCGTGAGGCTAAGTATCCTGTCTTTATTTTCTTCTGCTTATTTCAGGCATTGCTACAATCTCTGGAGCAACAACTCCCCGACGAGCCCAGCGAGAGTTGCCCGGAGCCCACCACGACGCTAAGAATGCGCGTCCCCGGCGGGGACGTGCTGACGAGACGATTCCTGGCCGAGCAGCCAATCAGGGTGGTCATGGTGTACTTGGGTACCAAGGGCTACCATGCCGAAGACTTCAAAGTTCTGACCACCTTCCCAAAGAAAGACGTGAGTAGACCGGTTTTAGCTGGTACCCACTCCCTATTGACCCTTTCCATTAAGCGGCCATCTTGGAAGGTTTTTTGGTTATTTAAATCAGTAACAATTAATGCAACAAATGTCAGTTTCAGCATGCAGGCTAGCTTCTCATTTGAACAATAAGTTAATTATTCATCATCTTTGGGTACGGGAATCTGGTGCCCGATTGAAAAAAAAGAAATACCCGTTAAAGAAATAATACGATAATACTACCACATCGGACGATAATACTACCACATCAGCACTTAAAAGACAGCAAGATACAAGTGTGATTAGTGAGCTCAAAACATGAAGCTTTAAGATGTAAATTGCATTTTTGCAATCGTGTCATAAACGTGAATCTGTTTTGTTCTCCATTTAGCCTGGTTTACATGTACAAAGTTCTCCGCAAAGGGCATTCAAAACCTTTCTTTTTTGTTGTCGGAGAAGTTACAAAGTAAGATGTAAAGTTGGTTACGGGTACTCGATTCCACAATCTGGAACCGGTTCCTGACATCAGCTGTCCGGTACCCGCGTACCCGGTTCCGAGGCACAGCTCTCATTGCACTTTATGAATAATTCAACAGTGCAGTCTTCAGTAGACCAATTGCGAAAGGCCGTAGCGACAAGTCACTTAGCCTGCACTGTGTATTCGCGGCTCAGCTGAAATCAGTTCTTGGTTTCGTCACTCAGTTTTGAATTCCAAATTCATGATTGCCTTGACAGATAGCCAATGATTCACCTGTGATTCACTCAATTACATTGATTAATATTTTACACCAAGTTTTCTTCTTCTTTTTTCTTCTTTTTTTTACAGTTGACATCTCTAGACACTTCGCAATCCTTCAAGCAACTTGGTCTCTGTCCGCAACAAACTCTGTTTATAGAGGAACGCTAGCAGCAAATGCCATCTGCACCCATCGCATGTGCTCGCCCTGAAACAAGCTACCCTAAATTACCTCAAGCAATCAACACCCGCCCATAAAAACTAAGTAGGAACCTGTCTATTAAAGTCCATGCTGTTGGTTTGTCCACCCAGGAGAGGCAGGGTACCAGACACGCATAATTGTCCAATCAGAATTCAGCCTGGCATGTAAAAGGTATTACTTTTTGCCTAAAGTAACAAATATGTATAAGAATGTTTGTGTCCGCTCTTAGAAGTAAGTAATTTTGTTTCTGGACAAAATGCTACTTTGAGTTTTTCACTGTGCACAGATTCAAATTGTGCATTTATGCAGTGTGCCATTTTTCAAACCCTGGCTTCAGGTTCGACTCTGATCTGGCACCACTCTCCGAGAGATTAGGGCTGTCCTGGATTTACCGAATATCCAAAAATATATTATCATCAACCGAACATTCGAATAGCTTTGTGCTGCTTTGAATGTTGGAAAGCAAAAGAATTACACAAATACACACAAGTCTGATGTTACTTTTATCATAAAGTTGCTACATTTTATTGTCAGGATTTTTGGTCGACGCTCACTTTTTTGTTGGCCCCGGTTCATTGCTTCTATCTTTTTTGTAGCCTTTGACACTTAAAATACTTACTGCAAAACACTGCGATCAAACGCACTGATCATCGCACGCAGATTTGAACTGGCGCGCTCTGCGTTTAAGTTTCGACCGGCGCAGAACCAGTTGCAGCTGGCAGTTTCAAATATCCAAATATTCTGTCAAACACAGTTTCGAGTAATCGGATACTAAATCCTTGGAAATGGACAGCCCTACGAGAGATTATATGTCTTGATTATAAGGCTGGAGATAGAACCATACTATGTATGACCAATGGGAGTGCACTACTGTGCCATGAATATGCACGATCATGAATATGTATGAGCTGGAGTGCCAACTGATTCTAATCTCACTTGCGCCCCAACCTGCAAAACCATACTATGTTTGACTAATGAGAGCTCATTGCTACCTCATGAATATGTATGGTCGAATATTCATGAGCTGAGAGTACAATCTAATACCTCACCTATATCCCAACGCAAACACACATTTGTAAAACCTTTCTGGAAAATGAAGTACATGTACCAAAATTAACGTTTTGAACCCATTTTACACCTTTTTTTTTATTTGTTAAGAGGGGATGTAGTTTAATGTATTTTAATGTTCATAAACAAGATTTCCAGGAAAAAAATGGTTATAAATATGTTGCAGTAACTTATTGTTCCCTTAATATAGGCAACCTGATAAACTCTTAAAGTTTGAGTTTAACTGTTACATCATTCAAGCATTCAGAATGATTTCAAAACCTACACTCAAAACCGAGTTGTTTTTGTCACGATAAATGTATCAAGTTTTAGAAAAAGAACGGGCATTCAGTTATTTTGTTTAAATAATTCGAATAACATGCAATTTGTGTACGACTCGAGCAAACATTCACCCAAAGAAAATTTAATCCGATATTTTGGTTGGTTAAATTCGCAGCTCCATAATCAGGCCATAATCCATGATCAGGCAAGGAAGAGTTAGTCCAAGTGAGCTCATATCTCTCTAGATCTATCTGTGATAAAACGTGTACTCTACGACCCCTCTATTTCTTTAGTTCTAAATCTTCTTAGCGCTCCAAAATGATGTCAACAACCTCCAGTGATCTCCCTTTCCCCTAGTTGTCATGATTTCCAACAGTATTTTGATAAAAAAAAATGACTTCATTATCCATTTTTCAAGTTGATGCCATTGGAATCAACACAGTTTTTTGCATTCACTTAGCATCACACATGAACTGGCACATTCTCCATCTTCAATTTCATGTTGTTTTGTCGTTATTTTTACCCATAATTTCCCTCGAAATCCATAACCTTGCCCTCATTCCATGACATTCTTGAAGCTTATCAACATTGCCAGTTATTTTGGCGTTTCCAATAACAAAGTGAATACTCAGCACGATATGTGACAGGGGTAAACCCCCCCCCCCCCAATCTCCCTATACACAATCTAGACTAATTCCCCTAGATATTCTCAAAAGAATTCCCGAGATTCTGGTAACACAACGACCAACACAAAGGGGGGTTCCCTCTGTCATATCGCGCTACATTATGTATGAAGTGGATTTAGTTTCTTACATGAGAAGGGTCCTAAAGTACTCTTTTCCCCCTTTTCCAGCACCCTCTAATACTTCTCTTTATCCGGCCTCATTTGTACATTTCTCACCATTTTCAGATTGTGATAAAAAAAAACAATCAAAAGTCTGTACTACACCAAGCATTTCAACAAGATGGGCATTCACAATTTTTAATTTCCTTAAACTATAGAAATGGCAACAAGCAAGTTTTTTTTAAAGATAACTTTGGCAGTTTTGTCGTCAGAAGAGCACTAATAAATGTCGTCGTAGACAATGTGAAAAATTCCATCTGGTTTACATGTACCTCATTATTTATGTCAATAATCACATCCCCCAGTTAATCTTTCAGTCAATAAATCTTAATTAGCAGTTAATGGTATTGGTTTACATATCAGACTATATTAAAAGATCAAACGCTGTCTGTCCAATGTCTGTGTCACGTTTTTTTTAAAGGCCTAAGGCCTGTGCGGAAAAAAAGGTTTATTTTGGACAGGTATTTAGTGAATGGAGGTCTTAAAGGGAAAATACAACATTTGCAAACATCGAAAAATAAAACTACCAAGTTTTTACGAAATACCTTACTTGGATGTTGGTAAATGACAGTCTAAAGCATCCTGTAAAATTATGGCATCTGGTGTGAAGTCATTTTCAAGAATATAGTATTTTTGTATACATTTCCAACGGTGGTCGGCCGACCACCGTTGGAAAAACCTAACTATTTTTCAACTACTGCTCCAAATTTACAATTTTTTTCAGTCCAAATTTTGTTTGCTATTGGTTACATGTTCATGAACGGGTGCAGGCCAGCTAGACTGGTTCCCTTACCTTACAATTTTCCGACATCTATAAATTGATCCATTTTATATTTAGTGCAGTCAAGGAACCAGACGACTTAAACATTTTTGTTTTTCTTGGTTTTTCAAGCATTTTCGAACACAAAACTTCAAACATGTCAGTGTAACGGTATTTGAGCTATTATACTAACCCCTCAAATACATGTACATGTAGTTCATTTCTGAAAATTACAGCAAAACTCAATGATGTACATTCCCTTTAAGCTCCGATTTCACCGTCTTCTAAAATCACAGTTGGCACGTGAAAAAAATAAGATTTATTTGGTTTGTTTTGCTTGTTTGGCAAATTTGTTTTGTTGAGACTTTGAATGAATAGTTAAATATTACACCATGATATCTATGAAAACACTGCAAAACGTATCGCTATTAAGCAAAACACAACGTTGATGATGAACAATGTGGCAAAATTGCTTCACCGAGCTTTACCACGCCCACTTGGGGTCAACATGCAAATTGAGGTCAAAGTAATACATTAATGACTCCATCCCGCTAGCGGGTGCCGCGCGGAGCACGGCATCCCGCTAGTACAAAAATAGTGGACTTAAAAAAAAAACAGTTGGAAATTTCGAACTCGTACGTGCCGTCAAATGTTATGTCACCAACACCCGTTTGTATCAAAAAGAGATACATGAACAAACCAGAAGTAGATATTTTTTAAAAAATGAATAAATTATTGAAATAAATATGCTGCGCAATACACCAAAAAGGGTAAATTAATCAATAAATACAGTTAAAACACCAGGGAATTATGAAACAGAAGAACACAATCTTCATGTGATTTCATTCGTCAATTAGTAGGTTATAAAAATGAAGGATAAAATTGAAGTAATTTCCACAACAAGAAAAATATTTTCGTTGTTTCAAAGTGAGACGTGCAGATACCATTTTGTAATCTTTGTCCTTGTTTACAAGGATCATATTTGGCGCACAGAAATCCGTATACACGTATTACGTATTTGTGTACAATAATGCACGATAGATCATGCAAGGACGTTTGGGTGCAACGAACGTTGTGTATATTCTACACAATGCTCCCATTTTCCTGCGTCACAATCGGCAACTTTCTTTCTGAACAAATCTGAACAATAATACTTTTTTTCATCATCGGCAACTTTTTTATTCCGATCAATAATACTATATTCATCGTTCTGGCTGATTGATCACCTAAAATCCATCTCGTTTATAAGGAAAATTTCCCATGCTTTGCGAAATCTGTGGAACAGTACTGGGTTTGCGTATAATTGCATAGGTTTGTGCTTTAAAAATCCCTCTAATTTCCAATTTACGAGTATAGGTCTTAACATTTAATTGAATGAGATTTCATGAGGTATTTGGGTCCTACGATGAACAAAAATTGAGCGATTAAAAAGGGGCAAGTATACGTCCATAAAATTATAGTCATCACACCCTATGCACTTGACATATATGCAAATGAAATACTTCATAAATTCCCAATACAAAAATATACCGGTTTTAATATTTAATTCAATAAGATTCATTGAAGACTTGGCGTACTACGGTTAAAAAAGATAAGTTTGCACAGGGCATGTCTGGTGTGTCCATTAAAAACAAAAATAACATGGTCTTCATTACAGCTTCCACGTCGCTGACACGAACTTGACAAACTTGTCATCTGACATGCGAGATCTCCCCGCGTAGTAATTCAAAAACTCCTCCTTCGTGACCTGAAAGAGGAATTTTGTAGAGGGAAAATCAGCGATTGAAAAAGAAATAAATTTCCCTATCAACATTGATTTAAAGATGTAAAAAGAAACTCAATGAGATTCAAATCTGAACAGATAGTGAAAATCAATCATTTGGGGCATAAATAGTACGGATTTCACAAGATGCATTTTATGAAGTAAACATTTGCAATGCTAACGTTTTTCTTCTCCGATTTCACTAAGCCCCGCCCACTGCACGTTCAGGTCGTGCGTGTTATACGCGCGTACACGCACGTCGGAAAATGAGTCGCAGCTATGATTGGTCAAACACAGGCGTACGCGCACGTCGGACAATTAGTCACAGCCGTGATTGGTCAAACACCATTGGGCAGCGCTTAATTAATGGACTGATCCATTCTCCGTGCATAACCGCGCGACGCTATACCTTTCCATCTTTATTACTGTCGAACATCAACAGAAATCGTTGGGCAGCCTCCTCGTGCGTCATGACACTACGCGCGGCCCCTTTGAAGTCGTAGCCGTCTTTCAAGTCGTTGATGTCGATCACCCCGCTGTCGTCCTTGTCCAGCTTCTTGTAGGCTTTCATGCAGACGTCTAGTTTCGCCTCGGACATGCAGCCCTGTGTGGATAATATTATCTCTTTGGGAAAACTTGAAAGTTTCATCTACGGATATAGAAGCTCTGGTAGATCCAGAACCACTTTTTCCGGGGGGTGGGTTGGGAGAGGGGAGGGGAAATGGGGGTCATGGCTTCCGTTTCCCGCACCCTCTGGAACACCCCCCCCCCCGCCGCTGCGACCCCCGCATCCCCATCCCACGACTCCCCCACCCCACCCACCCCACCCCGCCAAGCACCGAAACCTACCCTGACAGCCACGAAGAATTCCTGCAAGTCCAACGTCTTGGACTCGTCCTTATCCAGCTCAGTAAAGATCCCCATGACCTCCTCCTCCGTCATCTCAAGACCCAGATTCTTGATGCCATCTGCCAGCTCGCTGGGGGACAAGACACTGTCGTTGTTACGGTCCATGTCACGAAGGACACTGCAAGAGAATAGGTGTATAAGTGTATGTTATCTGCCAGTCCATAAAGGGAAAATTAACAGGTGTATAAGTGTCTCTTATTTACCAGTCAAATATATTAAAGGGAATGTCTCTTATTACCAGTCCAATATAAGGGAATATTAACGGGTGTATAAGTGTCCCTTATTACTAGTCCAATATAAGGGAATATTAACAGGTGTATAAGTGTCTCTTATTTACCAGTCAAATATAAGGGAATATTAACAGGAGTATAAGTGTCCCTTATTACCAGTCCAATATAAGGGAATATTAACAGGCGTATAAGTGTCTCTTATTTACCAGTCCAATATAAGGGAATATTAACAGGAGTATAAGTGTCCCTTATTACCAGTCCAATATAATATTAATAGGTGTACAAGTGTCTCTTATTTACCAGTCCAATATAAGGAAATATTAACAGATATATACGTGTCCCTTACTTACCAGTCCAATAAAAAGTGATATTGTACACTTTGTCGTGAATTTGTTTTTTATCATGAAATGCCATTGGATTGAGATGTGTTAGGAAATACTTTTCACTTTTGTTTTTGTCATTGAAGGCACTTTATTGTTAAAGAGTAACGACATATTCTTGTTAATGTAAAGGTGAAATAATGTTAGTCTGAGAAAATATGAATAACTGCAAACGTTTTATTATAGTTTGCTGATGGATTTGGGTCTGAAGTTTCATCTCTTTTGAAAAATATTGAAGGAATATACCCAATTGGGACAAACCAAGTTCAACTCCCTGGCTACGGTGTGTCCTGCCACCGTGTTGTGGCTGTGATGTGTACACGTTTGGACGTGTCAGGATTGCCATGTTCAGCTGTCTTTGTCAAATTCAAGTAAGTCAATGAGTGGAGGGTCCATCTTTCAGTTTCAGATCAGCTCTAGTTTATTTCGTTTTGTCCGATTTCTGCATTATAACGTTCTACTTACTCTCCCAATTTCTTGATGTTATCCACGTCATTTTCCAGCAGTTTGGAGCGTAGCTTTTCCATGACACGGTTCCAGTCTCGCCTTGAAATTATTACCAGTAATTACCAGAGTTCTACAATAAAATATATTTTGACGAAATATATTCAGATTGAATTCAGTGAACTTTGGCACGAGATGGTATTTGCAGCTGTGTTGTCTATTTTAGACAAACAAATACTGGGGGGAAAGCAAATATAATTGCATCATCATCCAGCTTCCTTCCCATTTAGTGTTTGTGTTTACACAAAATATCAACCTCTTTCTGTCATTTACATATCTAAAAATCATATAAAAATAAAAATCATTATAAATGAGGAATACCGGTGTCATATGGAAATCTGACTCGTTTACCCTATTATTGGTTAAACCCTCTCACGTGACCGATCACTCTCCTAATTAGCATACTTAGGCATGCGCAAATTAGCGCAATACTACCAATGAGTCCGTATTTCGTAGAGTCTTAGATTCACGCTACACCTGTACCAAGTATTGAATAAATACATATCAATGATGGGCACAATCACTTTTGAACGAACACGCTACAATTCGAAGTATTTGGCGTCTTCCAATTAATTCCTTGCGCATGTGACCTGTCATCACGAAACGAGCTTAAAGTTGGAAACTGCCATTTTGCATTACAGTGGGAAAAAGCCCAAATTTGAAAGGGTGTTTGAATTTTTTTTGTTTCCATGGCCATGTGAATTTATCTGTAAGTCCTATTTTACCTTTCTTCATTTTGCCGTGTGGTCTAAACGTTTCCGTGACTGAACTCACTACCATTGGAATGCTCTTGTTTCTGCCAAATCTGCAGATATCTTTTTCTTAAAAAGTCCGACTTCAAGCTCATTTTGATGATGACAGGTCGCAGGTCACAGACTTGGCAAACCTTCAAAAACACTAATCTACACTTGGTGATTTGAGTTAGAATGTTGTTTTTGGCTCTGTCGATAAAACATGAAGATTCGGGGAGTGATTTTGTTAAATTTCAATGCAACATTTATTTCTATTCAACCACATCCCAAACTGAAAGCATGTATAATGACCGAAATAAAAAAAAAACATATCCACGGTGGGGGAATGTAAAGAAAATGCAATTAATTAATGGACATAAAAAGCCTTTAATCGCAGTCAATATTCGTGGCAGTCGTGTTTATTCAGTCAAGAGGATACAAAACTCTTCACACGATTGTACCTTGTAATATTGGCCCATGAAAAAGGTCACCAAAAATAAAGTTTGTTTACTGTTCGTTTAAATCTTTACAATGTAGTGTGAATAATGTCACATAAGGTAAGGTAACCGAGGGCCATACAATTTCGACAATTGCAAGAAATAATTTTCAGGGAAAAATACAATTGTGAGACTATATTTGGAATTACACATCATCATTCTGAACTCGTACACATGGGCAGTCATGATTTATCGACATACAACACTATGATTATTGCCTAGGGGAAGCAGTGATCTAACAACATTATCAGCTCGTAAAATTGCATAAGTGACAGATAATAAAAACGAACACCACTGATACAGACATGTAGGCCTGTAAAGTTGGCATTTGGTGTCACTAATTAATGCTATACATGTACTCACATAAAACGAAGCCAACATATGTAGGATATCCGCTGGTTTAAAAAAGGTGTGTCCTGCAGTATGCCAGCTTCTAATACAGAACCACAACGCACTGCAGTATTCTGTACATTTACGCCTACACGACAAGGGCAGTGGGATTTTCGAGTAAACGCTTCAACGACATCAAATAAAAGACTCTTTTTAAGTCCTGCTACCCTGACCCATTAAACACACTGGCGCATAGAATTCAGTGGAGTGGGCCATGTGAATATTTTGTATGAGAAGTTTTCAGTATGTAACGTTTACACAATGGCCGACCGAATCAACTTCACAATAGGCCTTTCTTAATCCGGGTGATTTACGTGGAAAAACTCTAGTAATTTCCAAAAGAGTGAAACTTGCAGCAGAGAAAAATTACTCTGAATTTAGTATCCGAAAACTGAACAAAATCGCGCGCAGTCATCAGAAAATGTATGCTTAACTTTCACTTGACCGGAAAGTGGGCAAAATGTCCCTCTTCTCCACAAATCTTCTAGCCATAATTTAATACAAGTCCCACGTGTTCTTGACCATTTCTGCAAACTCCTCATCCGAATCGCATTTCTGGCTGATTCCCGCGTAGTATTTCACGAATTCCTCCAGTGTCACCTGTAGAACAAGAAGGGTAAAAGCTCCATTAATTTTTGGTTTTAAAGCTAAATAGTAAAAATACAAAATGGCGGCCAAAACTTTATTAGTCCGCATGCGCACAACCGTCGTTGTTATTTTAAGTTTATATAAACACACCACCCTTATCTGCGTCACTGATACATGTAGCTCAGAAGACCAAAGTGGAAATATATTTAAATGGAAATTGTCAATGATTCCTTCTACCTTCCCATCTCTGTTGTCTTTATCGAGCTCGAAATTGTTGAGGAACTCCGTCTTGATGTCGTCTTCGGTCTTGTCTCCGGCCAAGACGGCGGGGTGATACTTGGCGATGTAGAACCGCGTCAGATCGGCCGGACTTATCGCTCCATCTCCGGTCTTCTCCACCTTAAAGAAGATTTGGACCAGTATTCCCTTTCTTTCCGGCGACAAAGGAGGCTGAAATGGAGCATAAACATAGCAAATCACATTTAAGGAAAGGAATGAGAAAAGAAGGGAAAATAATCTCAACGAACATAAAGGCTGTTCAATTGGATTGCCGGCAAAGTTATGCTATCTTAATTTGTGCTTGAAATACTTCAGAACGGGCCGTATTATATTCCACACTTTCCTCACAACAAAATCTCCAACCCCAACAACTTAAAAGACAGTTTAGTTATTATTTTTAACACAGGAAGAATTTAGGAATAATGTGTAAAGAATGACTGAAACTGTCCAAAAATCGGACTGCGGTGAACGTGAACTGACAAATGACGTAGGTCAAAATTGTCATCACTCTTGCCGCAGAAATCCGAACTGATTTATGGTAACGCACATGCATACTCCTACCGTTAATGCATCCATGAATTCTACAAGATTGAGATTTCCGGACCCATCCTTGTCCAGTGTCTTAAAGACATCCTTGAGTTCCTCATCCGACATGGCGTCTGCAGACAGACCGAGGGCGCGCAATCCTTTCTTCAATTCATCCAAATCCAGAATGCCGCTTCGGTTTTCATCCATGTCCTTAAACTGTCTGTGTTTTAAGCGGTGGGGTATACAATCAGTGTGCGTTTGAACAAAACTTGGAATTCGCAACAACAACAAAAATAACACTAAAAAAAAGAGGGACTTCCCAATTTCAAGTGAGAGTGTTGAACCATAATGCAGATAAGCTCTCTGCAACGTGGGGCGCACCCCCCTTTTTATAAAGGTTTTCCCGGCTATTTTAAAACAGTTTTCATTCAAATTCACCAACTGTAGCATTCAATTTCGTCCGAGAAATATTTCACACACTTCAGCACAGATGCTACAGAAATATTGGGCTTAAGGAGGCAAGGAACACCGAGCTTTATGTTTTAACGAGTCCGTGTGGGACAGCTGTCATTACCTTGAAACTTTGATGTAGTCGTTCAGGTCGTTTTCGAGCAATTTCTGCCTTAGCTTCTCCATCTTATTATCTCGAATAGTCCTCCGGATCTATAGTATTACCTTTGGATGCAAATATAAAATATGACACTTTTACATTTTTATGGCTTCTTCCTCGGCATTAGAAGCACTCTTGGTTTTTACATGACCACAGAGAAATAAGCCATTTACATGTACAATTTATATTGGTAAAAAAATTAAAGACAGACTCACAGCCGCCATACGGAGGTTGAAAAAAACGATCTCTTGTATAGGCCTAAGAATCGACAATGAAATTCTTGGGGGTTGTTTGTTCAATATTAACAAGCCGTTACTAATTAGATATTTGCAAAACTATACACATATTTACAATATGTTCAGATAAATCGTGACTATTATTGCAAGTTTTCAACTCACCTAAATTATACACCAGCTCAATGCGAGTTCTGCGGGCATTCTATTGAAGATTAAGCATTGCATGTGTTGGGAGGCTTTTCTTAAAGGGCAACAAAAAAGCGAACGATCCACACAAGCCAGCAGTACAATAATACGGATCGATGCTTGTATTTCAATAATTCATGACATGAAACATTTCGGCCCATAGAATAGGGTGCGCTGCATGCGAAATACAAGGGCCACTCACGGATCCATGAGCCACTGACAATTCGACAGTGGCGTATAGCCGGGGGACGCACGCCCCCCCCCCCCCCTCCTAAGAAGTTGTCGCCCCTCAGTCGCCCCTTCCCTTTCCCTCCCCTCCCTTTTTTTTTTGATTTTACGAAGGCCGGACGACCGGTGGAAAAACATCCCGTCTACCTTTCAGCACGGGTTGTCACAAAACTTGGGCTATTTTGCATGTGGAAAGTGTCAAAGAGTCCTTTAAAAGCTCTCTCATTTTTTTCCCCTGGGCAACACAGCTATAATAGACCCCTTGCGTTCAGAGACAATGAAAGTACGAAGGGTTTTCTAGCGCGTATCACACATTAACAAGCAGTCCTGAAGCCAATCGCCATTTTGAAAATGGACGCCTAGTACGCGCCATTGCAAAATAGAGCCATTTTAGGGCTCCAATTTCATCCAAATTTCACAGCAGTACGAGCTCGCAGTCCTCTGCACAGTTTTGCAAATCATCGACTTCACGGCCTCCAAAATGCCCTAATACCAAAGAATGTGAGGGCATGCAAATCGTGATTTGGCCGGCGTAGGCAATTTCGGACCCATTTACTGGCCTGCACCCACAAATACCTTATTTTCAAGTGCAACACCAGTTTGCAGGTTTAAGACAGCCAATACAAAAAATTTCTTTTGCGTTGAATTTAGGGTGCCTCCACCAATTTATTGAATAAACTAAACTCTTTAATACGGTCTAGTTTCATCGGACAGTGCCCGAGTATGAAATGCGCAATTTTAAAATTGTTCTCATAATAACATAAAGATAATCTCTAAAGAAAGCAAAAATGGTTATCAATTTTAAACAGAAAACTTTCACAAGATACATTCACAGCGTTGAACTCACTCAGCTGTTTAGAACTGTTTCCGTTTTAAATTGGAGGTTGAGATGAATTATTGTAGCTAAACTTGCAGCATTTTTTTCAGTCTGTTTGTCCGTGTCTGCATCTTGAGTTTGTCTTCTGTCTGTCAAGCGGATTGTCCGCGAATCTGCTTATGCCTCTAGCTGCGTGGTTTTTTTTATAAATGGTTAGCGCATCTTCGAGACCAAGTCAAACCTAAACGTAGAGGGTATATTGGACCAATTTTCACTTAATCTTTTTATTAAAGGCCCACTTAAACATCTCACACCTCGGCATTTGAATTGACGTTGGGTAAATTCTGAAACTCTAAACCGTTAGTGTGTTATTTAAGACTTGCACTAACTTAGGAAAACACAAATAATAAAGAAAAAGTATAAAAAAAAGTTATCTTTAAAAAAAACTAAGGCCACGAGGAATTTTGAAAGACAAAAATCTACGAGTCTTAAAGCGGCAACCCCCGAAATGGCAGAAACGCTTCTTTCATTTTCAAATGGTGATGACTTGGGTCGACGGCCATTTCATGTCGTTTCTGGTCGACGCGGTGGGCTTACAATCCCCATGAAGCCTTGACCATGTTGATAAACTCGTCATCGCTGGCAAAACGCTGGCTGACGGGGGTATAGTATTTCTCAAACTCCTCGAAAGTTACCTACAAACAGTGAAACAAGATAACAAAAAAAAAAAAACGATGACAAACAACGTTAAGTGTGTGATCGCTATTATTATGTATATCTGTTCACCGCTATTTGACTTCTGATGCTATTATTTTGCGTGGAGGACCTAATCGGGATCGTCCCGAGTATTTCGTCAATAGGGCACGATAAAGTACTCAACTCAGTTGGTGGAGCGCACCACTACTCTACAGACAAAACATCAGAGGACATGTTAACTCAACTCTCTATTTTTTTAGCAAGTGAAACTTTGTACTAGATTTTGAATGGAAATCGCTCCTAAATTTCGGACTGAAAATCACCCTTTTAAAAGTCACTCCAGTAAAATTGACTAGCTGAAGCCCCCTAAGTCGTCTTATCCCCAAGTTTTAAATAAACAGGGATAATACCTTCCCGTCTTTGCCTGCCCCTTCGGGCTCGAAAGTGTTAAGAAACTCGTTCTGCACGTCTTCCAAAGTCTTGGAGCCGGCCTTGACGCCCGGGTCGTTGGCGGCGAAGGCCTTAGACAGGTCGGCCGTGGAGATCACCCCGTCCCCGGTCTTGTCCGCGCTCTGGAAGACTTCCTTGAGCTTAGCTTTGCGGGCGTCAGACATGGATGGCTGCGATTGGACAAAAATATGGTTGGTGGATTGTCCAGTTAAATATATCAAGATTGTTTAGATCGCACAGTTGTCACCAAAGTTTGCCGCATACACGAGTTGTGTCCAGGAAGTGGGCTTACTACAATGAGCGGCAACTGAATCAAACCGAATGGAAAGTGTGTTTAGCTCTACAAAATAATTTACCTTAACGGACAAGATTTAATCCGTGCGCATAGTTACGGGAACATCGGAGTATAATTTGCAGATAATTTTAAAAGCTAATAAAGAAAAAGCAAGAATAAACGACATGTACCTTATACAAGGAACAAAATGCCGACAGAAACAGACATAAATTAACAGATCGTAAAAATAAGGATGGCCTGACGGTATAATCCTCGGAAATCAAAAAAAAATATAAAAAAATACAAGAATATTTTGATCATTCTTTAGATCTTAATCAGACCAATCAATTTACAGTGTGTGTCAATAAAAATGTAGCAGTCAATCCATAAATATTAAAAACATTATATAGCACTCTCTTTTTGCAAAACTAATAGCATCTGAAGGTGTAGTAAATACTCTACACAATGGTCTTTATCCCATCTCATTTGGGCACTCCAGTCCAGAGATACAGCTAATTAAATGAAAGGACTTGAATTCCAAGCTGGGCCACTTTTCAGATTTTCCGGTATGTAAAGAAAGGTATTTACATACCAAGAAGGTGTGTGAATGCCTTTTATTAGATACAAAAAGATAATCTGAAAAACGGCCCAAACAGATTTTGACAGTCTTTACAAGCTTTACCGCAACAAAATGTCCACATCACACAGAGCATGCAAGGGTAAAGAAACACTATCATCTCATGTTAAACGTTTTTTGTTTTTTTACCTGATTTTTGTTGCTTCAAATGTCGGCTGATGACTGCAAATGGTGCCCGACTAAACTTAGTGCAAATATATGGGAGTCCAGAGAGGTCACATAAAGCTTATTCTCGACCATAACCCAATCTAAAAACACGTTAAAATTGTGCAGCAGCAGGATTCCAGTCAAACCAGTGAGTTTGGCGGTTTTGAGACATCATCTTTCATTGAAAAAAAAACGTTTTCATTTTGCCGACGCGCATGGCTACGGCGACGCGCGCGCATACCAGAAACCGGAAACTTTTTTTTTTGGCCTTTAGTTTCCTCAGAATTGTATTTGTTTGACTGCTACATTCTTGTGTGTGGAGACACCATGTGCATCGTACCAGGAGGATGTCCATGAATTCCCTCTTCTTGAGAGTTCCGTTCTTGTCCTTGTCTAGCGAGTCGAAGGCGGCTTTCATCTCGGCATCCGACAGCCCGACGCTCTCGAACCCCTTCGTAAATTCCGCCAGATCCAAGTTCCCACTCCCGTCCGTGTCCAAGGCCTTGAACTTCCTACAGTGAAATGGACCGTAAAATCATAACTGGAGAAAATTAGACGTAATACGCGTCCAAGTTTGACCGTGATTTTTCTGTACACAGTTTCCATTTGACTGCCTGTCAGACTGCATTTTTATTTTTACAATAGAAATTTTCCAATATTTTTTGTGTGAATAGAGAGCTAGATAATATATTCTACAGCACGTTTGAAGTCCACAGACCAAGTTTAACTTGAGAAAATTAGACCAAAGTATGCATATTTGAAGAACAGTTTCAAAAACATCCTTAAAACAAAATCCTACCTCTAGACATTTTTGGCCAAACCGAAGTTTTCTCACTCCCAAAAATCCACCACTGTACATGAACCAAACGAAACATTCTTTGAAATTAAACGTTCGACAGGCGTTGAGGAAAAAGTCAAGCAATAGTGAACGGGCTACGTTCCTCAATCCTGCGGAACCCAACCAAAACCTGGTGGATTTTGAAAGAACTGTACGGGCAGAGTTTGGATTATAAAAGAATTGTACCATGCCGAGAGACTTGATCAATGTCTCGGGGAAAAAAGCAAGATATGTTTGAAGTTTGACATTATGCTTTTGTGGTAAACATCTTTGAATTTGAATTTTAAAAATTGGACCATCAACTACCATGGAAAGTGGTAATGTTCTGTGAGGCCCAGTGTTCAAAATGCTCTGTTTGATTTCGGAAGATTCGAAATAAGGTCATAGGTCAGTCTGCCTCAACTTACTTGTACACTCGGATTTTGGTTGTGACGTCCATGTCCTTCAGCGCGTCGTTGATCTTGTCCATCTTGGTCTGGTAGCAAGACGTCTCGTCTAGACATAAACAAAATCACCAATATTAATTAAAAATTTGTGATCAATTTAATAAAAAAAATGTTCAACTGATTTAAGCACGTTTCAGTAAAACCAAAAATTACTGAAACATAACCACATTTTTAACAGGTGTATGGAATTCCAAAGAGCATGCCAAAAGTTATTTTTATTTTGTTTAAATAAAAATATTTTCTCTCATTTTGTTGTCATGAATGGGTAACGCGGCCATGTATGGGTTAATACTTTGTTGTAATCGGCTTATGTTGTGGGAATGTATGGTTGGTACGCTGACATTCAAATCGTGGACATTGAACAATAGAGGACAGTAGGGTCCACGATTGACCGAAGGTCCACGATTGACCGAAGGTCCACGATTGAGATTCATGTACAAGCCATTGAGAGATGTTGCTATAAACAAAAAAAGTACAAACAAAGGAATGAGGATTAGAGACAATAGAGTCCACGATTGAGGGGGGGTTTAACACTCGTGTGTGTGTATGGTGTGCTGAATTTACGTGATCCTTGTTATCACTTTGCATCTGAGGACTTGGGACAATGTGTTTTCTGTGATAACAATAACTCCGAGGACCTGAGCCAATCGGGAGGTTTTTGTACGTACAAACCTTATGGGACACGTAAAAAATATATATACAGTCCAAACAACTTAGGAGCAAAAGAAGGGAACAATAAGGGTTCCTAGGAGCGCATATGGATCACTAAAGCGGGGGTGTACGACAACCACCCCCCCCCCCCCCTTCTTAATACTTGTGAAAAGGATTAAGGATGTTGCATATCCTGACGCTACTTTTTCATCATATGTCATCTCAATGAAGGTCAGTCATTGCAAAAATGTGGAAAAGACATGAATCTGGGACTGAGAAACATTAATTCCTAATTTTGTTACAAAATACGTTGAAAATGCGCTTGACTCTCCATAGACTTTGTACGCAACCAAAGAATTTAGTGGCGGAGTCTGGATACTATATCATACTTTTTGTTGGCAAAATCTTCCTCCTGCAAATAATTTTATGCTGGGATGAAGAGCGCCACCTGTTGTCCGATAGTGCAAGTGATCCTCTGCTTTGAACAGCCCCCCCCCCCCCCACCCCCCACGTACACCACCAACATCGATTTAGACGTACGGACGGACGGACGGATTGTTTGTTGGCAAATGTGTTGTCCAACTTGCACGTATACAAAAGTGCGACTGTTTTGGGTATCATTTGTCATCAACTGCATAAATTCGTATCGGTACACATTATCACAGTTTTGGGGCCAAATAGAGAGTATGGCTGGATTGCTAAGGAATTTCTGTACTGATTAGTCGTTATTTGAGCGAGAGGTGCTCAGTAGTTTTTGAGTTAGACAAAAAGTATTGGAAGGGGGGACTTTCTTTCTTTGGTCGAGTGTGGCACAAAAAAATCAAGGTCACCATAGCCACACGCACTACAGGAGGTGTCCGTAGTCACTGACGTGCCCGCAGCTGCAATAACTAAATCAAGCGTTCCAACATGTCCAATCCGCCATCTTTACTAAATAACATCACTTTGCTGTCGCAGCCCGTATCAGCAGACTATAGTTCCAAGATTAACGACAAAACATACATTACAGATGCAAGGTTCTAAAATATTCGTCCCACAACGATTTTGAGACTGCATAGGCTTACGTATAACATGGAGCTATAAAAAGTGTGTTTTATAGCTCCATGCGTATAATATGTACACATGATGTATATGCCAACAAGGCTGCCCACATGCACAAGTGCATGTCAAATCTGCAACCCGCACAAACGCTTCTACACACACAAATAAAGCTTTATACAGTCTACTTCAAATTCTCAAATGAACAAAAATTGAGTAGAGGCGATCCTCATGTGTATTATTGTTTGAAACAGAGAGCGCTAGAGAGCGGGAGACTTACCTCAATTAAAAAGAAATGATGGGTGTGGTTGGTTGTAGACGTGCGTGCGCCGAGAGTACATGGAGTAGGGGGCGGTCTGTTGGTGACCAGACCGTGAGCCGGAAGGGGGAACTACACGTGTCCGTCTAGACGTCTATTATTAAAGAGATACTCCGTCCTGGAAAGCGCCCAATTGTGCTTTAAAACACGTTTCTGACGAAATGATAGAAACCGGAAAGAGTATTTTAAAGTAGAATATAAACGTCCACACAACCATACTTCAAAATTATTTTGGCCGTTTTGTGCAATTTTCTTTCAAAAATCGAGCTGTTTCGGGTGCTGGTCGTGAATTCCAGTCGCACTTTATTTAAAAATGTATACTATGCGTGTAACTATTGTGCTGGTACATCGGGGTACATCCACACACATGGTACCGTACCATAATATTTATGGGGGAATATGCGTTCGTCCACGCATGGTCCACAAGAAGAGAACTACGGCGCCCCCCCCCCCCCCTTAACCGCGGCGTCAAAATTATGTATAGGCTGAAACAACCGGTTTTTCCCACTTGTTGATCTTTTCTTATGAACATTGCGACATTTCCAGTATAATCTTAAACGCCGGTAAAAGTTTCGGCGATATTTCAGAATTTACGAAACCTTTAAATACAACAGACATAATAGGCGTTCATCCGCGCATGCATGCGTGGCCGAGCAATACTTAATTTGCATGTGAATTGCTGTTATCACGCCATACTACTTCACCGTTGCTCCGTGGCCTCGAGACTGGTGCGATTGATAATTTGCACCCCCCCCCCCCCTCTCCAGGTCGAGCCCGAGGGTGCGCCATACAGGCTTTATTATTGCGCCATGAATGGGGGCAGATACGTGATGGGATTATTCATCAAAAGCATAGAATTTGGCAGTATTGGCACATGTCAGCCAGAGCACACATCGCAGATTTGTCCTTTGAGAAAACTAGTGCAGTGCCCGTCTAAAATGTGCATGTTCGGGAAACGCAAATTGCTTTGCCGCTGGTATAGGTTGCATATATACTTGCAGAGTTTTGGAGAACTGCTCGTGCAAACAACGCACGCGATTCAATGGTGTTGTTTTCACAGGTTGAATGCACACTTACGTCACAATTTTTGCCAAGTTTGAAGTTCGACCGGCTACAATGGTCGCTCAGTCGACTGCAAAAATGATGTGCCCGTACATACGAAAACATGGTATGCAGTGCTATTCACCCATTGATCCATTAGTATTCACCCATACTGGACAATGTATCGCCCTGCAATGCACGTGCGCGTGCCCGTCCCTTTTGCATTGTTTGCGTCATATTGAGCACGCGCGCTTTAGCTTAAACATGACGTAAACAATTGAAAAGAACGGCAGTGCGTGCGGGTGTTATGTTCTAAGCTATATACTGCCACGTTTGCCTAAAAATATACTAGTGCAGGGCCAGTCGAAAATGTGCGTGTTCGGAAGGGGCAGTTGAGAACTGCAGCTCGTGCAAATAACGCACATTATTCAATGGTGTGAACGCACACTCGCAAGTTAAACGCACAAAATGTCGTCAACCCCCGGCACTGATATTTACCCCTACTGGACAATATGGTATCGCCCTACAACTGTAGGGCGTAGGGCGGTACCATATTGTATTAGAGTTGCTTAGTCGACCGCCTACATACAGTGCAATGATGGTTGCTCAGTTGACTACAAAATGCATGTGCCCGTGCCCGTGCATGCCACTCACGTACGAAGACATGGTGCGCAGTGCTATCGCCCTACAATGTGCCCGTCCTCTTTTCCATTGTTGCGTCATATCAAGCACGCGCGCTTTTGCTCAAACATGACGTAAACAATTGAAAAGAACATCAATGCGCAGAGTTCTAGGCTATATTCTGGCGCGCTAGGCTTCAGAAAATACTGCTTTTTTGCAGCTTTTTCGAGAACCGCTGGTCCAAACCACTTCCAACTTGACACTGCACATTCGGTTGTCCCGAGCAATACACCCGCCGATTTTCAACTCCATACGGTGCCCGGTTCTGGAGATAATCGGCGGACAGACAGACAGACAGACAGACAGAGATTCCTTGAATTGTAGTATAGATAAAGGTAGAACTTAACAAGCGCTGGCAGCCATTTTGAAAATTGCTTGTTTCAAAGGACAAATCTGCGATGGCCCTAAGGCCAAATACATGTAACATGAAATATGGCATATTCCGCGTGCGAATATT
Organism: Patiria pectinifera; assembly: GCA_029964075.1. NCBI lineage: Eukaryota > Metazoa > Echinodermata > Asteroidea > Valvatida > Asterinidae > Patiria > Patiria pectinifera. Next base: position 1,047,165 of record CM057131.1, on the reverse strand, counting down.
TCATATGCTTGTGTCATGAAAGGCATCAATTCCCCAAAATAATTCACCTGTCTGCCCCCTATTGATCGTAGTTTATGAGCCACAGTACGTATACCCGGTTATCATGACAACACAGACATTAGCCCCTATTGGGTCATCAATAATGGCCGGGTTTTCACAAATAAAATCCTGACAAAAACCAATATCCCCGTCCGACTTCCATCCAGATTTTTTTTTTTTGAAACACTCCGACGTTACATCCCAAGACACTTCCGTAATTTTGCCTATAAATTCCACAAAACCAAGTTGACGGGTCTGTGATGAACAAAATGAACGCCGAAGGCATCCCTTGTCACTACTTCGGATCAGTTTATTTCAAACACTGGCCCGAGTCCACTAAGCTTGGCTTAATTACAATTACCAATGCCGTCGGAAATAATATCGGTTGAAATTTCAATTGCCATTTATGGTATGGGTGCAACTTTACCGCTCTTATTCAGTCAAAATGCCGACCTGGTGTATATTCTATTTCCTCCATGATTGGATTGTGATAACGATATATTCCCCGGATCGACAACACTGTAATAATTTATTTCATAAAATGTTCTTTATGTAAAATTAAAAAGACAGGTTTTACAGGTTTTGCAGGTTTTGCAGGTTTTCCAATTAACAAAGAAAATTACGCTTTCCAAGAATAAGACGCACTGAACTTGAAAAAATTCTTTGAGAATGAACTGTAACGCAAAACAACTGCTGTACAGGGCGAGTAAAAAAAAAAAAGGAAACTCAAATGGCAGGACCATTTTTTTGATGAAGTTCTGCATGATACCTACAGCACTTCCAAAATCTAGGATATGAAAGCCCAATTAATAAACTTTCCTTTAGTACAAGAATAATTCAAATCACTCTTGTACTTTTCATTACACGAGTTTTGTCAACGGATCACAAAAAGGTAACTATTCTTTCAGCAAAACGAAAACAATACTCATGCTTTCGTTTTTTTAGCTGGAAGAATCATTACCTTTTTTGTGATCCGTGGACAAAACTTTAAAACGGTGGTTGTGTTTAAAATTCTGTAACTTGAAAAGTACATGAGTGATTTAAATGATTCTTGTACTCAAAGAAAGCTTATTAATTGGGCTTTCACATCCGAGATTTTGGAAGTGCTGTAGGTATCATGACTTACTGGCTGCGTTTTTAGCAATTATATTCCCGACGTAAACTACGTGATATATCAGATAATGTGATAGTTGTGTCTCAGAATGATGATACCATGTGCAACATAAATGTTAGGGCGCACATTTTGTGCACACATTCGTTACGTACATGTACATGTAAAAAAAAAATCACACGCGTGCATGGCGCCCAGTTGGAGCGTCATGGATGAATTAGCCTTTCGCCAAGGCCATCGTGGCTTTAACCTGCATTATTAGACGGAGCGGCGAAGCCGCGACGTGACTAGCCTTTCGCCAAGGCCATCGTGGCTTAACTTGCGGCATTAGACAAAGCGGCGAAAAAAGCGAGGCGACTGGAGCGGGAGACCACACATGCGAGTGGCAAAGCCACGAGGGCCTTTTCCAACTTGTCAAGAATTTCTTATGTTTTTCTTTATAATCTCGATTTTTGCTACCCCAACAGGGTAGCAAAATTCCAACCAATCATCAGCCTTTCAGTGCGTGCGTGGCTACTACCCGGACGCGTCGACGCGCCCGGATGCTTGCACAAAATTTAAAAACAAAAAACGCGAGTCTAGTTTTCAACGAGATCATGACCGCGTAATTGTTCTTACATTATATTATTTTAATTTTACTTATAGAAGTATTTCAAGAAATTATTTGAGTGTATGAACTTATTTTTCATCTGAACGTACAGTTATTTGCTCTTACGTTTTCCTTACTCACCCTTCTTTCACAAATGGAAGCGACTAGGCAAAATCCGCGTTGTGATTGGTTAACCTTTCAGCACGCTTCTTATTTGCATAACAAAAATGAATAATTCAACAAAATCAAGTTCGAAATGGCCTCGTGGCTTTGCCACTCGTGCATGCTGACTTAATCTTTGCTCCAGTCGCTTTTGCTCTTTCGCAGCTCGGCCGCTCTAAGCCACGATGGCCTTGGCGAAAGGCTACGACGTGACTGGAGCGGAGACCACACGCACGAGTGGCGAAGCTTCGCCACTCGAGAACTACCCCCTGCCCTCCACTCCAATCGCTTCGTGATTTCGCAGCTTCGCCGCCCCAAGCCACGATGGCCTTGGCGAAAGGCTATGGATGAATGGGCACGTTGTGACGCTTAATGGAGGAACCGGATAATACGAGGCTTTTTTATAGTCTGCTGAGAGCTCGTATATTAAAGTGTTTGACTGTATAGATACAAGCATGGATTTTGTCACACGGCCCGAGTATGTCATGAGAAAGATTTTTCGCTATTGGGACATCGCGATTTGTCCTTTGAAAAAAATGTAGGTAGAATAACAAGCAATGGCAGCCATTTTGAAAAATATCGACAATTACTCGTTATTCCTATATACGTATATTTTTTAATAAAAAATGAAGCGGATTAACTGCGTAGCACTGAAGAAAAGTATTAGTAATAAAAACAAAAGTTAAAGCAGTGCTCACCGGGAATTATTCTGGCTAAATATTCCGGTTGACTGGGCCTTCAGAGCTGGACTGACATACAATGTATACCCAAATATCTTTCTCATGAAACCGTGCGCGCAATGCCAAGCTTGTGTCATGAAAGGTACAACTCCTCCAAATATTTCACTTATCTGACCCACTTTTTATTGCAGTTTATAAGCTATCCGGTTGCCATGACGACACAGACTTTATTGTGCCAGGAATTAGTGGCTGTGTTTTCCCAATTATAAACCCGACTTAAACCAATATTCCGCCATCCGGATGGGTGACGTTACAATCCCAGCTATAAATTCACAAAATATGAACTACGAGTTTTGAATTGAATTGAATAGAAGGTGACGAGGTTTTTGGTGGGGTTTTTTTTTTGGGGGGGGGCAGCATGCGTCGTATTTTAACCAGTCACATCATGCACTTTAACATGAATATTTATCAGGCTGCCTGGATGGAAGACACTTAGGTTCTCGTAGTGTTTTCCCTTCAATTAAACTTATCCCAACCAACAAAAATATTCGATGAAAATTGACAGATGTTTCGAACCACATATCTTGCGATTCATTCCACTATCCACTAGGCCAGCTCGACGAAAGCCGATCTTTGAAATGCTTTAATGTACATGCATGACCGAGTGATAGCAATGGTGTGACGTCATTGTTATTTTCTTATGAATAAACATCGCACTAGCTGAATAATCATGAACCGTTGACGACGCGTGCTGCAAATAAAAACACCGCTGACGGGTCTGTTACGAACAAAACGAACGCGTGAAGACATAGTTGTCGCTACTTCGGATCACTTTATTTCAAAGACTGGCCCAAGTCAAGACCATTAAGCTTGACTTCAAATTACAATTACATATTGTCACCCGAAATAATATTGGTTTGAATTTCAAATGATTGTTGCAACTTACTTCAGATCTCGTATTCAATCGATCAAATTGCCGACAAGATGTCTATTTTATTTCCTCCATGATCGGATTGTGATAACTATATATTCCCCGGATCGACAACTCTGTAGTAAATTTATTTCCTAAAAGATACTCTAGGTAAATTTAAAAAAGGATAATTTATGCAGGGTTTCACCTGGCAAAGAAAAGTACATGCAGTATAACACGCTCCAATCTGGAAAAAAAAATGTTTGAGAAGAGGTGAACCGTGACGCAAAACAACTGCTGTAAATTCCCCTATAAACGTTTGGATTTTTTTTCTTTTAAGGACCATACTTTATCAAGCCTTAACTGTGATTCGAAATTACAATTTATAACTGTTTCTCATCATCAGGCTGAATTGCTCGTCTAAATCGTAGCCACTGCTCACTCCGGCATAGTACTTCTCAAACTCAGCCAGCGTCACCTGAAAAGAAACCAAAATATAGTCAATATTAGGCCTCGGTATCTTTTTGCACGAGACGTCGACAACCAATGCACTTTCATGCATTAACGGTTCATTGTGTACGAATGGGAGAATAATATAAACATGTTCAAGTCAGCTTATTGATAAACAAAAAAACAAGCCCTAATAGCCTCGATTTCACATCTGGCAGGTATGAATTTTATATCATCAGCCCAGCCAGCGCGCGCGTAGTCTTGTTTCAAGCAGGCATGTTCTCGTACCTTTCCATCCCGACTGGCTTCATCCGGTTCGAAGCTGTTCAGAAACTCCGTCATCAGTTGCTCCTCAGTCTTCGCACCGCTGGTGAAGTCCGGGTGGTATCTGACGTTGTAGATTCCCTTCAAGTCGGCCACTGTCACAATCTCATCTCCCGTCTTATCGAACTTTGCAAAGGCCTGCTTGATGATGTCCTTTCTGGTCGCGTTCAAGGGAGGCTGAAAATTTCAGAAAAAGCAGATGCAGAGTCTTTCTGATTAATCGATTTCTGAATTGTTTTTGTTTTGTTTATTTTGAATCACTAAAAAAAGATGTCACTGTGTAACTTAGCCTCCTTACCGTAAGAGTCTCCATGAACTCGTCAATACTCAGGGTTCCTGAGCCGTCCCTGTCCAGTGTACCGAAGATGTTTTTGATTTCATCCAGTGACATATCCACGCCAATATCGCGAACTCCTTTCTCGAACTCCTCCAGATTCAATGAGCGGCTCCCGTCGTCGTCCATGATACGAAACGTCCTGTACACGTACAACAATACAATGTCAATGATTCATTAAGTCCCACCCCATGACGCTTTGAGCAGTCAGAGCATTGGTCATTGTCTGGCGTGTGCACACACGCGCGCGTCAGTATGACGCGCGCGGCTGGAACATTATCCGAACATTACTAGCGCCCATTGGATAAACACTCACGTTGCTTTAGCTTCCGGTTCTTAATGGCAAGTGGGCGTGGTTTAAACTGAACCGACATTACACTAACGAACCGGGCACGTGCAAGTTCAACACTGGGCGCGGATTATAGTCATTGTTGCATGCATGCCTCTTTAGAAAAGAGGTTTTTATTCCTTTAAGATGAAACTTTGTTACCTATTAGGTCTGACTTTATACTAATTTGCAACTTATTTTAACACGTGATGTCTCTAACCCTTAGCCACGCCCATATTAAATTTTGCAGTGAATACTTCAGAATGTTGTGTGGAGAATCAATGGACCGATCCAGTAAGCTCCGCCCAGTGCGCATGTGGGCAAATTAACACGTGCTCCTCTCCAATGCCACGCTGCATTTTCCTTCCGCGCGCATCATACGCGCGTGCACGCATGTCGGACTTTTGTGCACGCACGTCGGACATAAGTCACGGCTGTGATTGGTCAGAACACCATGGGGCGGTGCTTACTGGATCGGTCCATTGGGCCTTCATACCTCGCTAACAGCTTGAAGCTGTTCACGTTCCTTTCCAGAAGTTTCTGTCTGAGTTGCTCCATTTTGCTGGACTAGTCTCAAGGCGCCGTTTATTCTGCAAATGATGGATGTAAAAATCGAAACAACTTTATTATGATCAAATTGAGGGCTGCGCAAGACCGTGTTAAACTTTGTTCTTGTACAAAGTCTAGGCCTGTTATGGGGTGAATGATTTCGGATTATTCCCTACACCCAGGTACATCGAAAGACGTCTGATGATAGTTTTACGGTGGCCCATTGATGAACAAAATGACAGGATAAATCCATAATTCCGCAACTGTTATCCTCTTGAAATTTTAATCACTCCAAATACCCAACAAAATTAATCATTTTGTCGTGGTATAGGCAGAAACCAGGCTTGCCTCCGATGGATAACGCATATAGTCGAGTTTTCTCAGCACAATGTCCAGAAACGTTTATGGAAAGAATGTTGCAGCCTAACGCCACTTTTTTTCATCATAATCATCTCAAAGAAGGTCAGTCATTGCAAAAATGTTGAGAAGACACGAATCTGGGGCTGAGAAACATTTCCGATTGTGTTAAGAAATACTCTGAAAATGGTCTTGACTCTCCATAGACTTTGTACACAACCGCTAAAGTAGCGTCTGGATACTACATTCTTTCCACGATGGGAAACAAAAAAAAGTATTTCCTAACAAAATTGGAAATGTTTCTCAGTCCCAGATTCATGTCTTATCATTTTTGCAATGGCTGACCTTCATTGAGATGATATATGAAGGAAAAAGTGGCGTCAGGTTGCAACATTTTTCCCAACTTTCCCCTTTTTTCGTCACCACTATTCCCTTATCAGTAACTACAATTATTATTAGGTTATATTATAGCGCCAAAGAACACCTTTTCTCCAGTATTGGCGTCGCTACGAAGTATAGTTTAACGGAAATATACTTACACTTACAGGGAGCGATGCAAAAAGGCGTGGCTTTCCGAATAGCGATTTGCCGTCGTACAAAGTGGATTCACTGTGTGCTCTCTACTTTTATCATAACTAGTGCAGGGCCCGTTGAAATTGTGCTTGTTCGGAAGGGGCAGAGAACTGCTCATACAAACAACGCACACGATTCAATTGTGTTATAGCTTTACCATTATTTACTACGGATGGCTGGCTTCGAATGATCGAAAAGACCCCTCACTGGCGCGGTATTTCTAATCCAGACAGACTTATTATTTTTATGCAAAGCGAGTTTCAGGGTAACCGTTATCATCAACCTCGTCCCCAGGGTGTCGAGCTGTACGAGCCCACCACTACCTGCTCTCTCACCCTGGTATTGGATCATTTGCATGTGCAAGATTTTTGAACGATGCAAATGGGGAATAATCTGGTGCCTGCCTGTGCGTTACATTAGCGTTTGTTTTCTATGCGGTGTCTGGAGTAAAAACAGCATTATTAGTAGCGCCGTGAGTTATGAAAACACGATTTATTTCATTCAAATGTTACAATCTGGCTCGCCAATATGCAGTATCACATTTCATATTAATATGAGCAAACTGGAAAAGAAAGGAGTATTTTTTGAGAAGGCGTGGACGTTAAAATAACAATTGACGTGAAAAACACGTAATGCACGTTGGAAATGACAACACCAACTACACGATATAAATCCATTACTAGCAAATTGCGGTATCGAATCGGGATACAGGAAGAAAGTTTCCTATCCAGGGCTTACTATTGGAAACGAGGTTAGAAATAAAGTAAGCACACTGGGGACGAGGTTGCGTTATCATCTATTTAGAGAGTTCATCGTCCGATTACACGTCATCGAAAAAAGACAACTTTCAACTGACCAATCCAAAACCCAGTAACTTCACCTGTAGAGGGCGCGGTACAGTGCGAATATGCCTTGTATTTTTGAATTACCCTTTGCATTATTTATCAAAATTGCACATTTAATTATGAAACATAAACAATCATGGATCTGAGTAACAAGCACCAACAAAAATTGAGGTTTTAATAAAGGACAAAACTCGTTTATTCTTAAAAGCCTTTTTATCCCCGTTTTGCGGCACCCAAGTGAATGCTAACGCCAGTTCAGTATAGGCCATAGAGCTATATTAAATTTAATATAGCTCTATGGTATAGGCCTACCTGTCGATTTCACGCCTAACCTCGTTGCCATGAAAACAATATCTATGGCAACGCTAGGATGAGTCGCCGTAAGCAATGTCTGTTTTATTACACACACCACCTTTATTGAAAATTATAATTCGCCGTCTTTCACGCTGATGTAATGGAATTTTAGTATTTATTGTCCTCTTTTTTTTTGGGGGGGGGGTATTATTGTGTATATGTATGTAACAGATGGTCGCTATAGGGGGCCTACACAACGAGGTCAAACGTGCATGGTACATGTATATTTTTGTTACATTTAAGATAATTCACTTGTATGTAAAAACAAGTAAGTACAGAGTAAAAACCCAATATTGAAGCTCACACATTTTGACAATAATTTCAACAATATTTACCCAAATTTAGGAAACTTAAATAATACATGTATTAATCCCCTTCTCACGTTTATAACACTCGTTTTAAAGGTTAAATCCTAAACTCCAATATGACCAAAATGAGCGAAGTAAGACACATTCAGATTATTTATTTTTTTATTTCTAAAGTAAAGACAGGAATAACAAGATTTTATTTTCGTTCACTCCCTTAACCTTTACTCTTTTATCAAATTTGTCTCCCACAAAAAAGGAAAAGATACTGGAAATCGAGTCTGAAGATTTATTTCTGGCATCAAATTTTGAATTACATTAAAATTTACACAGATACAAATCAAATGTAAAATTTATTGGAACGCAACTCGAATATATAAAAACTGGGACAAAGAAAAAACAAGGTATGTTCAAATGATGTTTCCATCTTGATTCTGAAGGATATTTACACATTAATTAATTTAGCTTTACAAAAATAGCCTCCCCACTGAATACATGATCAACACTAGGCTTACCATACACAGGATGTGTGTTACCATGTCACTTTTTTGTGGGAAATTCAGAACAGGCCGAGAGCTAAAAAATAAAAAGGTATCCCAGCATGCATCATCACGATATGACCAATCAGATTAAGCTAGGTCATGAATATGTATGATGCCAGATTGCATTACCGTCCTTTAACCATTCGATTTTCCCAATAAATGTTGCCCAATTTCACGCAACTCGTTTGCAGAGAATGCTGTTTTTATTTTATTTTTTTTCTACTGAGGATTCTTTTAGAACTGCTTTGGAAAATAGTTTAAGAAATGCCTGGAGCTAAGCACTATGCGAAGGCAATTAACCTCAAGCAATTGGTCAATATGTCAAAGAGCAAAAGCTAATAATACGAATATTCAGTATACCATTAATTAATATTTACAACGCACAGAATACAAATTACACAACACATGATCAGAACAGCATCAAAACTTACACATATTTTTGCTCCTGGATTAAAAACAGTTCTCAAGGTTTTCAATTTGATATTGTTTTTTTGAATTCATAGTTAGGATAAAAAAATACACATATAACTGCAGCAGCATGTTAAGACCATTGTTTACAAGTCCCAAAAACATAATGTTGTTTAGCCAAATCCTTTTGGATATTCAGTGTTTTATAAAGCATGAACAATGGCTCAATATTTAAAGAACTTCCTCTGGTTTTTTTTTCAATTTGGCAGGTGACACATTAAGTACAATTAAAACACACTGAAACACGATCAAATACATTTCAAACATACATTAAGTACACTTTACCTTTCCATGATTAAAATTTCACAAAAAAATACTGAGTTTTAAAAAACGTTTCAAATAACCCGAGCTCTATTCAATTAATTAAAAAAATCAAGGTGTTGATTTAAAAAACAAAAAAATCAGAATTTAATTTAAAAATAAAAAAACCCTCTTTTTACAACAGATTTCTACATTTAAAACAAAATCAGCCATCGTCAGTAACCTTTCAAATCTCACATTTCTACAAATTAAAAGACAAAGAGAGGTGGCTTCAAATCCCTAACAAATTTTAAAATTTTTAAAATTTTTTAAAAATTACGTTTGAAATTTGGAATGTTAGTTCTCGTTCGCAAAATTTCAGATTACCGCCAAAATCGAACGAACGGCTGAGTTCTGCCTGATTTTGATTGGTCAAGCTTTTTAGAGTCAAGCCTGCTGATGCTTTACACTGGAATTCTGTGAAGTGAAGATCTGATGTGAAGATCTTCGGATTTAGGCAAGTTCAATGCATAAAACCAAAAGGAGTTAGGATCAATGTCACTGACGATAGTTTTACTATTCACGTTGTTGATAACTGTGAATTTTGTGTACATAATATTGTCTCCATTACTGCATGCTGTTTGTGTACAGTAAACACGTACCTTGATGACTACTCAGTCGATAGCTTGTAATTGTCTAGTTCAACGACTTGGCACAAACGGTGAATAAATAAGTCTCACAGTACAAGCACTTCCGGCAAACTTTGCAACAAAATATTCTCAACTTGCTGGGAGGCTGTAGCCAACGGGGTTGGAGCGGTGATGCGTAACTGTTTTAAGTACTGATGCTGTCAGTCTGGATTTCATCTGTGAGTAAAAGACAACTCCACAAATTAGGAACATGCATGTATAGTCAATATATAGAAACATCTTTAACCGTGACCTTCCAAAATCCTCAAAAATCCTCTTTCCCAAATGGAGCATTTTGCAGGATTGAGGCTCTACGGTAAAAATGTGTGGCTGATTTTGGAGGATGCACTTTATCAAGGTCTTGGGCCGGGCCTTGTGTTGTTTATGCTCAGCTGTGCAGAAGTTAGGCCTAGATTATACTTGAAATCCTCTGCACTGCTCCAGGATGTCACTGCCTCTGCCTCAACATATTGACAGTGATTGCTGGAGGATTTTGCAGGATTGAGGCAGTGGTCACCCCTCAAAGGACCACATTCCAGAAGAAAAAAAACATGGAGGCAGTTGGAGGATTTCGCAGCATTCAGGTTTTGCATCTCAGCAAAATGCCTTGGGAGTTAAGGTTAATATGCCATAGTGTAACATTTAATACCACCAGCCAAAATATCTGAAACGATAAAAATAACTTCAAACCAACATCGGACATGGATCATTCAATAAATTTGGGGCCCACTTTTTCCCGGTCCCTGTTACATCTGACATCTATGAGTTTATAATTTATAATTCTGATGCACTCCTTGATCCAGTCGTCCTCCAAGAGTGATTATGAAGAGCAAACTACCTACCCAACATATTTTAAAAAAATAATTGGAAGTGATTCTTAATGATACTTGAATGACAAATCACAAAGTACCAAGGCGACAGGGACAAGAAAAAAAGGTCACACTTTAGACACTTTGTTGATAGAATGACCCACATACTATTTGCATTATCAGAACAGACTTACCTAAATCTTATAAGCATTTTTCATCATTAATATGAAGTAGCTGTCTTGGTCAATCGATGCGCTGACGCCGGCGTAATAGTTCTGAAACTCCTCTCGTGTGATCTGAGAAAAAAACAAGTCGTGTAAAACGGAGAAAAAAATTACTCAATACCCAGCGATTCCAAAAAACATACTCTTCTATGTAGTTGACTGAAAACTGGTTAAATCTTCTTCATGACAGCTTTTTAAAAATTTTAAATTGACTTTCCTCGACATAATCGAGTTATTCTGCATTCATTTGTAAATTGCGATAAATTTCTTGAAAAAAAGGTTTGAACAAATCACAGTCTATTTTAGGCGTAATAAGGATCACCAATTTGTAAAGAAAACCATATCCCACATCGTATACGTTTGTCGTATCTCCATTACAAGTCCTGCCAAGCCCAGGAGGTGTTTGGTTTAGACAGGACACGTCAGAAATATGTGAAGCTTCATCCAGACTGTTCGACCAGGATGGTTTTTATGAAACAAAACCCTCATACCTTGCCATCGGCTTTTGATTTGTCCGGCTCAAAGGTATCCAGAAACATCCTGAAGAGTTCGTCCTCTGTCTTCTCCCCGTTGAGGTACTTGGGGTGCTTCTTGACGTTGTACACGCCCTTCATGTCCTCAATGGTTATCACCCCGTCGCCGGTTTTGTCCATTTTCTTGAAGGCCTCGCAGATTATGTCTATCCTCGTGTTGGACATCTTCGGCTTTGTAATAGAAAGGAAAAATCCGATGATTGGTTAATCAGTGGTCAATGTCTTTAGGGTAAAAAATTTTGAAACAAAAAAACGCTAGGACAAACTTACCCTTAGTGATAACAGGAATTCATCAAAGTCGATCTTTCCACTTCCGTCCCTGTCGAAGGCGGCAAACATTTCCTTGATGGCCTTGTCATCAAAACTAAACCCATAGTCGTGGATGCCCTTCTTGAACTCACCGTAGTCCAGCGTCCGATTACCGTCGTCGTCCATAATTCTGAAGACGCTGTTGGCAGAAAAAAAATAAACAATTGGAAAATTTGGTTGATCACGTGATGCTGAATTAAGGTCGCAACTCATGAAACCAAGCAGCAAGATTGATCTGCATAACACGATACAATGCGATGGCCGTTTCTTGTATAATCTCAAATGTAATCTCAACCACAAACAGTGCGCAGAGATTATACAAGAAACAGCCGTTGCATCACAACTCATCACAACTCTCGGAGCAACGAGATCGATTTGCATAACAAGACGACACAGCTTTGGGGTCATCGAGTCCTCGCATTCAACATAGCTGCCATCAGCAACCATTGTACGTGCGCATATCAAATCCAGAAAGATGCCTACATTTCTCGCAAAATTGGAGGTAAAATTACCTAATGAACCCAGAGTGCAAAAACTAAGAGATCATAGATGCATCCAATACTTGCAACTCTACAGTTTCGTGCGCCTGCAAAGTTGGCAATTTCAGCTCAATTTCAGGTGACTCATTGGGATGTGTGGCTCTAGGATACAGCGCAACAATATCCGAGCCACAGCAGTGGGGCTATCTTTACATGCGTTTCAGAGGGGAGGAGGGGTGGAGGGGGAGGTGTTTTTTTTTCATACCGGCCGATTCCCTTGATACCAGCAGAGCCTCGTTCCAAACACCTTAACCTCAGTTTCTCAATTGGGTCCGTTGTGGTCTGCAATTTCTTCCGAGCGTTCATTTTCATCTCGTGGTCGTGTCTTGCCGTGCCCGCCATCTTAGCTTTGTTGTCCACCAACTTCCAGTTGATAATGAAAACAGCTCAGCAGTGATGATCGCCCCTTGAATTGTTGGTGTTTTTTCTGTGGTAGTGCACAGGATCTAGAAAGGCCAACTGGTTATACAGTAGTTGGTGTGGCAACTTCTGGGTGTGGCACTGCTGGGTGTGGCACTGCTGGGTGTGGCACTGCTGGGTGTGGCACTGCTGGGTGTGGCACTGCTGGGTGTGGCACTGCTGGGTGTGGCACTTCTGGGTGTGGCACTACTGGGTGTGGCACTGCTGGGTGTGGCAGAGGGTGTGGAAACACTTCAGAGGACACAGAAGAAAAGCTACTGCAAACCAAAAATAAAATATTGTTAGATTTTTCGGTCAAGCTGAACTTGGCCAAATTCCATAGACCATTGATTGAACTGCTACTGCAGTGAGCGCATCATTTCCTGTTTCACAGAGAAGGATGAAAATAAAGATGGCAATCACCATGATGGGCAATGCACCATGACTTCTTGAATACCCAACATGAATTAAATGTTAATGCACACGACATGGCATTGGCTGTGCCTGAAAATGCATAAGGAAATCGCATTTTCTAAAAAAAAAAAATTCTGGCGATCGTGTATGGCCCAGTTCCTATGACAAAAGTATGAGGGAACAAAATCCACTTTTAGATTATTTGATCTACCGAACAAGTTGGTGACATTAAGAACACACATGAATGTCATAGATAAAGGGCAGGGTTTCAAATTTTTGAGGGAACTTTGGGGATAAAATGAGGATGATAAAACAACAAAACACAAAACACAAAAATGAAGATGGTGATCACCGCGCGATGTACATGATGTACCGTGAACGCGCAAGGTGAGCTGAATCGCACGGCACAAACCGTAAACCGCGTAGGAAAATCTTAATTTCTACCTCAAGAAACTGTTCAAAAATTACAAAAATGGTGTCATATGGAGAGAAGTCTGCTTTAGGTTGAAAGGTCATTTTTGAGTAATAAAAACACCCTTGAGCCTTGACTCTAATTTGTTCGAAACTAAACAGGGGCCTTACAGTTACACTGCTCTACAGACATATTCGCCAAAATACTGTTCAAATTTCAAAATAACATAAACCATGTTGTTATGTTATTAACAAAACAATGGAGTCACCAGCAATTTAAAGAAGACTACCATCTGACCATGACTGCTTAATGTTGCAGAAGCTATTTTGGAATGATTGCACTTTGCAGCCGCACTCTATCCTTGCCGGCTAGCATTCAAACGATGGGGGCCCGTAACTACACAATCGGCGAACGTTGTTATTTAGCATAGGCCCTAGGCCTACGTTTAAAAACACGTAAAAAAACTCTGCACAAAATAATTCCGTTCCAACTTGAGTCGTGTCGCCTGACGTTATGTTTAGGAAGTCCATTACTGCAATATACCTTAGCCTTATTCGGTGCATATAAAAAAAAAATACTTTTATACAGACTCACCCAGCTTAAAACCACAATTTTTTGGCGGAATTCGTTGCCACACTCAACGGTGTTTCTTTGCACAGAGAAGCATGTAGAAGAAGTGACGTCAGAGTGTTATGAAGCTATGGAAATAACCGCCCTCTACGGCAGGACTGGTTCTTAGACGTCATTGCACTTTTTAAAAGGGAAAAGCCAGTTGTGCCGAGGAACCAGACTTGGGTTAATTGATTGTGGAGGAGGCGGGACTAGGGTTGCGATGTGGGGGGAACAGAAATCGGAATAAGTGATCAAAATGGACTAAAAGAGGTGATTTGGGTAAGGAGCAGGCAGGTTTTCCATTTTAGGCGGAATTCGTTCTATTCTAGAGGGTTAGTGGAAGATTTATAACGCCCCCAAAAAAGTCCAGCACTTCGCGCCGTGAAAACTGAATTTCCCCATATACGTCGTGTACACAAAGCAGAATTACCATTCGTGCATATGAATAATTAATTAGCCATAATTCCAAAACCTTTTGACCTATAGTCATGAAATTTCTTGGGTAAGTTCATGATAAGTTGTTCTATGCAGGTACCAAGTTTCATAATGTTTCGTCACTCAATGGCCGAGATTTTAGGGGGAGAGATGTCAAAATAACCCGGCCCTTTTAGGGTTAAACGAAAAAGTTTTAGAGACGCGCATAATTCTTCGGCCGCTTCGCTACAAGATATTTATTAAGTGTAAATACATTTGTAATTTGCCGTTATGGACGCTCCTAGATCCTAGAGATCGGGAAATTTGGTTTATTGCATAATTGGCAAACTTTGGGTTTCACAGCTAGAGAAGCTCAAGGTAAAAAGGGTACTTCTGGTAAAAAAAAAAAAAAAAAAAAAGAACCACAAGCTCAAACCTGGCTACATTTCTACAATTAATTAGTTTATTGACCCGAATTTCCAAGAGATAATAAACAATTCATTCTATGTAACAATATTTCACAATTATTACTACAGAATGCAACTGCCGTTGCGAAAAATAATAATGTACAGAGAAAAAAAAACATCCCATACATACACAGCACTGCAACTGTGCTTCAAAAAAATAAACAAGACCAACTTAAATATTCATTCTAATGTCTCGCCCAAGTTTTAAAAGTGTTTAGCGCAAAAACTCAGCAAAAGACTACCAGCCAGTTTCGTACCGCATTTCTGACTGCTTTCGCTTCATTTTTGCGAAGTTATATTGTTCTACGAAGCAGCACTAAAAAAACAAACCAGTATATTATATTCATGAATTATTATCGATTCAAAATGCCGTCACAAATAAAAAAAAAAACAAAATTCGGGGAACAATGAGTGTCACTGTGCTTGGGCGCAAGATTAGTTGCAAATACGGACAAGCGAATACAGGCATAAGCATCGAAACACATTTTGGCTGCCTACCCGTTTTATCATTTTTTTGTTTTCGTCAGCAACACTTTTCTGTCGCTCAATCAAATTTAATCACTGTTGGCCGAACAGCTTGTAACGATCCCATTTCGACTTCACACGGGAATTGATAGTTTTCTAAACCAGAAAAAAAAATCGGAGATTCTATTTCCTCTAATGATGCAATCTTCTACTAAAAACGAGATCAAATGGAATCCCTGAAATATATTTTTTTGCAAATTTCCTTCACTTTAAAGACGAATTTTGGTTTTTCACGTCCTGCAGGATTTTGCAAATTTCTTATTTGTTAAGTTTGAAGACCTAATGTATCAAAATGTAGCAATAGAAATTCTCTCTCAAAAAAATGGCAGAACTGGTCCCGATGAATGTTCTATATTTTGGAAGCTTAAAAACAATCAAGTTATCACATAAATCATTGAATAGGACTGACTGGCCGCTTGAACATGAGTGCATGAGACGAATTCTGCTATGGAGTCGCTCATACGTGCCTTGGATGTGTACGGCGCAAACCGCCCACGACCATGATATTCTGTCGTTTTCGTCATGTTTTAAAAACAATTTTTGGGGTCCAAGTTTGTCAGTCCTAAACCATGATTCATGTCACTGATTGACCCAACGAGTGGTAGTTCTAGTTAATTTCCCTTTCAACTTATTACTGTTTAAGTCATTGTTAACTGGTTTAAATTACTAGGTAAGGTTAGGTAACAAAAACACGTTAGTTAATGTGCTGGACACAATGTTGTACAAAACATATTTTTAATTAGTCATATACACAATGGCTACATGAACGGGCAACAACTTTTTGTACACAACACAGTCAGCCTATAAAGTCTAGTTTCTGAAGCAATAATATAAAATACAGGTTCACATATTTTGGCCAAGAAATTAATGGGGATAATTGTTCCAATGCACAGCCTCGAAGGCCAACACATTTGGTAATTTTATGGTTTTCGTAATGGCATTAGAATATTTCACTCGTATATAAACAAATAGCACCACACAGTACCATTGCAAATTAGGCATTACAAATGCAGCATTTCGTGACAATATCGGAAATGTTTCCATTTTAAAACTCCTACTGTTAGTGATGTTCAATTATCTACTGAAAAAAACCCTACAGATTTTATTGAGCGGTCTCACTAAAGTTGCCAAAAAAATAATGGTTATGTAGCGTCCGTCTAGAGGTCAAAGTTTGATAAACGGCAGCAGGATGAACCCGAATGTTTTAAATCAATATTTGTGATTGGCTAAAATAAAAAATGCATTTAAGGATTTTTTTTAATTCAATATTTGAGGATTTTTTGGCTGATTTTTTTTTTATCCTGAATTATTCAATTTCTTCCATTGAAAATGCCACCTGGAGCGATCGACAAATCATGTTTGAGCAATACCAAAATGGGCAGTAACAGGTGATTTGATTGGGCATGACTGGCTAATGCTGGTCCAATCAAATGGGGTGTAACTGCTGACATTGGAATCCAACATTTTGCAGGTGACTAACTTTGGCACAACTCAGAAATGTTTCGCAGGACCTTTTTTGACACATTTTTATAGTTACGCCACTCCATTATTATAGAAAAAATACACACCAAACCAAAATGAAATGATTCACTGTTAATTACAAATGCATTGATAAAATCAGATATGATGAAACTGCCCCATATCTGAAACGATTTCTGAAAATGGATGCATGGCTACAATTGCAAATAGTTACCCCCAAAAAAGAAGTAAAAAACAGAAAACTGTTAAAAATGACAACCAGAACGCCCAGTAAACATCACAACATTAAACTCTGGCTAGCCAGCTCAAGAACCCAAATACCGCACACGATTCTATCAATTCCAATTGTACTGATCACATGGTGTTAACTAACCACACGAAAATCTTTCACTTTGCTGATAAACTACCTAAGAAAACTTCAGGACACGGCTTTCATTACAATTAACATGAACTTTCCAAACAACTTTTTCATTTCAACAATTCTTTTTTTGTTTCCTCATGCAAGAAAGCTGAGCTACATGTACGACCTTTGAACTCCATCTAGTAATTAGTATTCAAACAATCCATCAGTGTGTAATCACACGAACATTTTAGAGTCTTTAGTACTGAATAAAACAACCGGGAAAATATAGGCTTCTACAATGTTCGCAACTAGTAATTTCATTTGTTTGATCATAGATCCTAAAGCACAAGGTTCGGAATCTAGAAAAACCATGAGCACTGTGTATGTGATTTAGCTTTCCAAATGCCTCAAGCCCATGTCTGAACCTTCGTTAACCCTACAAACTCCTCCAAACCCTCCTGCTGGCTTTTGAAGAATTTGGAAGGCTTAGGAATAAGACGTTACCGTAACAATCTTTTTGCAGTAAAACATACCTAATACAGATGCACCATTCAATTCAAATTTCTTTTTAAAGCCTGAAAAAAATTACTCATCCTAACCAACATGTTCACGTTTCACTTCTACGTAATGAATAGAGGAAGGTTAAATACTGAAGAAATTTTTACAAAATGCAGCATACAACGAAGAAAATTTGATTTCAAACTTGAAAAATTGGCAACTGGTTTACTGCAAAATCAAACATAATCAAGAGAAAAAAAACTGTTTAAATATGAAAAAGAAGAAAAGGAAACAATTTTATCACGTGCACTGCACACAATCACCTTAATAAAAACAAAAACCAAGGCTGACCAACCATGTCAGTCCTACACACCGTTCACTTTGTTTTTTCCAGTTATACAAAAAATAGCATCAATCCGTCAAACTAGGATACAATATCAATAAATACATTTCAATGTAATACAATCCTCGTCCATAAACGTTACATCCGAACTACGATTTGGTCCCCTTTAAACATTATTGTTATCAATAGACAAAATTGCATTACGCCAGGCAAGCTAAGTAGTGCGTTTTCCACTGCTGCACTTTGTAAAAGTGACAGCGTTTTAAATGTGCAGCATGTGCTTGATAGAACAACTACAAAAAAAACTAGTAAAAACCTCTACATTTTAAACTTTGTTTAGCTCGGTTACGAGAGCAACTACCAATAGAAACGCACACAGAAAGTCAAAGCCAACAAGGTAGCTCATTACAGGTTAAGATGGGAAACATGCATGCAAAGAAGTGGAAGTGCGCAAAGTGACGCTAAAGATCTGTGTCCGAGAAGTTGCTGAAGTCTGTTGCATTCTAAGATAACAGGGTACTGTACCCAACAGATGAAAACTATCATTCACAACCGTGATACGATAGAAGTAGAAGACGCTACTTAAGGCCAAAAAAAAAAAGTGTCCAGTTTCTGGTATGGAGCTTGCCCCAAAAGTGGTGCGGCGACGCCGTTTTTTTTTTTTATTTTACCGAACTTTTTTTTCTCTTCAAATGTCGGCTGATGTTGCAGATGACGCTTTGATCCCCTTTAAACTCTCAAAATATCCTTCAGAGTGGAGCTTGAGGTGAGGTATATTGAACTAATTAAAAAGCGTTTACAGGTTCCAGATACACAACCATCACTCCATCAGTCTGGCTTCCAGACGCACAATTACAAAATTACAACACTATCTGCAAATGGTGCCCGACTAAATTTAGTGCAAAATATATGGGAGCGCAGAGAGGCCACATAAGGCTTATACTCGATCGTAACCCCATCTAAAGATAAGTTAAAATTGTGCAGCAGCAGGATTCCAGTCGAACCAGTGAGTTTGGCGGTTTTGAGACATCATCTTACATTGAAAAAAAAAAACTTTTTAATTTTGCCGACGCGCATGGCTACGGCGACGCGCGCGCATACCAGAAACCGGAGACCTTTTTTGGGGGCCTAATAAAAGACTACTTCACAATTAAGTTTTTTTTCAACGTCAGAGGTTTTCAAGATCAAGTCATGATTATAAGTCGTCAAAAGTCAATCACAAATCATCCAGGTCTCAAGCTATTCAAATGAACTTTGACGACAGCTTTCCTTTGTCAACGTTCATCCCTTTTACTTGACACCTAACTTGTGACCGACTCGTGATTGACCTGCGATCGACCCGATTCCAACCGTTCGAGGCGGACGACTTGTAGCCATTATCTCTACTTGAAAAAATAAACGCACGTTTTATAATTTCTGCTTCACTGTAAAATTTTAGAATCTCTAGTCACTAACTTTCACATCGATTCAAGAAAAAATAGTCGATCTCTACACTGTATACTGCAACACCGTCTTTGCATCTGAATTCAAGACTTCATTCTTCCGTATTGAGCTCGGAATTACTGAAATCAGTCATTCTCAATTTCAAGGTGTTTTTCAGAAGTAATTAATAGAATTAATCTACATTCCTATATATTCTTTTTCTTTTTAATTCTGTTCACAAAAATATTTTTTTTTGATATTTACTTTAATTAGAAGTTCTCTCTGTGAAGCCCCTGAACTAAGTGTTTGCTAGAAATGTCTGTTATGGCAGTGATATTTTTTTTTCAGTTGATAACATGCCTAGTGCATGAGGCTATGTGAAAAGAATAGAGCAATCTTCTAAACTATATGGTTCTGCAGTGGGGATGTTCTGGGTGCACTGCATATGCAATGAGCCAGTTCGGTATTTCAACTGCGCATGTGCTCGCACGCGGTGTGTCCCGTCCGCGTAATTTTTTTTCCTAGGAGGGTTAGGGGCAATTTCATGAATAATTCAGTTTTTCCTTTGAATCATTGCAAGACTTAGGTTCTCGTTCTATTTTCCCCTTAATTTAAAATTATCTCAGTGATAAATTTGGAGAAGAAAAATAGCTGATGAAAATGAGCAGCGACGACGTGGATTCGAACCAGGGATCTTTGTATCCATAGCTCATCTCGCTATCCACTAGGCTACTGTGTGGTAGCTTGACGACAACGTTCTTTAAAATGCTTTAATGTATTGTAACTAGTTGAGTAACTAACAATGCTGTTGATGTCATTGTCCGTTCTCATGGATAAACATGAATTATTCATGACATTGCCCCTAACCCTCCTAGGAATAAAAATTACGCGTCCCGTCCACAGTGCTCGTGAATGTGGTAAACAGAGCGCCCTCTCTCTTTCGCGCACCGAGCCCATTCCTGGTGAACCCCTTTTTTTAAGGAAGACTTAGGAGAAATATTCAACGATTCCAACAGTACCCAGAACACATCACACTGCGCAAAATAGGAATCTACGCTACATGTAGTGATAGATCCATTTCCAAGACATCAACACGACAGAAAAATATACCCTTACTCTCTACTCTATAATTTTTTATCTACTTCCATACGTCGTATCATCTCTGGCAACACTTCACATCAGTAAAATAGTGGTATACTATTTGGCAGTAGTTTTTTTGTAATATTATTTGTAGTTACTTTAATTATGCATACCTAAATGTAAACATCCAGGTTATAAAAACTGTGGAAGGATATTATGCGCATATATGCATTTTTTTTGTTTAAACACACGTTATATCAAAAGTTGAGTGTAGTTGGGTATAGTGGTCGTCAATTGCAACCAATAGACAGTGCATAATAATATGTTAATTAGGAGATAGTTGACTGACCAATTAGATTTGAGGCTGTATATTGTGAGCCAATCAAAACTGTACCTCACTCCCTGCGCAGGGTTCAAAGCTGGCCCTGTTGACTGGCTTGAAGTGTTGGTGTCTTTACGTCGTTTGTGTCGTATGCTGTACTTGCTCATGGACTGACCTGAAATGGCCAAAAGAGAATAAAGTAAATATTGAGTATCTATATTCACCAACTGTTATAAAGTGAGGCAAAAGAAGCGGATACTGGCTAAAATCTACGTTGTTATTTGCAATGATCCTTAACACTTTCGTTTCTGCCTTCCCAAGCAATTGTGTGCTCAAGCCATAATATGTGTACCGTTGCTTTAAGCATGCAACCCAGTGGAACCGTTTTTTTTTCAAAGAGCAAGTTTTTTTTTCATCACGTACCAGTGATGAAGATTGCCAAAAAAAACCCCCGATAATTGGCTGTTGTGCAAATCTAGAATGAGGTTGGAGTCATAGATGATAGTATTGACCACATACTGACCTGGTTCGTTTATCTGGGCGTGGTGCCATACTGCATGATGTAACCGGGCGTGGCATTGGGCGTGGTGAATCCCGACAGATTGGCCTGTGGGTGTGGATGCGGATAGGAGGAGTGCAGATACGCGGGCATCGCCATCTCGGGCCTGGCTGGGATGCCGTAAGGTGCCAGCATGGGAAAGCCTGGTGACATGGCCATGCCTGGACGCATAGTGTTAATCCTAGGCGGTAATGGCCTGCCGGGGGGTGGGGGAGGGGGCTCAAGGTCTTCGCCCCTAGGGGGCGGAGGCGGGGGAGGAGGCGGCTGTTCTGTGGGCGAGGCCAAGGGGGGCGTTGTCCCCTGCGACATCACTCTGTTCTGGTGCGTGGGGCTTGGGTACGGGGGACGGAAACGGTTCGGAGAGGTCGGGGAGGGAGTGTGGTGGTTGTAACTGGACCGCGGCGATTGTAGAGGTACCCCAACGCCCCGATTTGGAAGACTTTGGGAATGGTTATACGGGGCCGCCTGGCCACTGTGAGGGACCGCGTGCCCAGTTTTTGGCAGTGAGTTACTGTAATGGGGGGCGTTGGAAAAAAGCGAGGCATTGTTGAGGTAACTGCTGGCCTGAATGCAGGATTTCGCTGAGGTGCCTGCATCTTTGGGCTTGTACACACCCATATGTTTGGATTTGGGTGCAGCGTTTGCATCTCCAGCACCTTTGAAGGGTCCAGCAGGTCCCTGAGAGGGTCCGTTTCGCTGATGCTGTGATTTGAGTTCAATGTAAGGGGTGTTGGTGGTGATCCCGGTAGGGTATCCACTCCTGGTGTCTTGCCTGCTGCGTTGGCAGGAGGCACCGGTTGGGGAGATGCTGCTTGTGTCTGTGGTAGAGCGTCCATCCCAGTTGGAGTACTGCTTGTTGCTCCCCTGGCCATCCCCTACCAGCCGGGGATGGGAGAGCTTCTGGTTGGAGGCAGACATGTTGGTGTATCCAGGTTGCTGGCTTGGCACAGAATAGGGCGACAGCTTGGAGGAGTTGGAGACAGGCGTGTAGTGTGACAAGGTAGGCGCCTGGTTCAGAAGGCCAGCAGATGACCTCGGGTTCATGTTTGATTGCAAATTGTAAGAGTTGGGATGGTGCAGTTTCCGCCACTTGTCCTCCATCTGCTGGTAGTCGCCCACTCCAGCCACAGTATTGTCTGCTGTATTACCCTGGGCCGGACCCGAGGTGTTTATCTTCGGGTCGTTGGTGGGGTTTAGCTGATGCTGCAGCCACAGCTTCCCGAACTTCCGGCCTTCCTTCCGGGAGAACTTCTTGTGGAACTGGTCGGCAGGTGCAACCTCCATGGTACTGTTTGCGATCGAGTTGGATATGCTTACTGGATCAGCGACAGTCGTGATTGTGGCCAGTGAACGGCTAATAAGGGGCAAAGTGGCACTGGGCTTGGTTGTCGGGGTAGGCTTTGGAGGAATAGTGGTCACCTGGTTCAGACCCTGCTGTAATGTTGTGACAGGTACACCATTCCTTGTTCCTTGGTATTTAGATCCTGTACTCTGGACCTGGTTATTGGGAGGTACACCTTGACCGGACACAGATCCAAGCAACCCCCCTGCCTGGGGCTGGGAGACTGTTGGCACAACATACGCTCTGTTCTGGTTGTAGCTAGGAGCTTGACTAGGGGCAGGGTTGCTCACCCCATGGTTTGTTGTTGATGCCTGCGAAGGCACTTGGGCCTGAGTGGATGCAACACTCGCGACAAAGCCTTGCTGGGTCTTTGGTGGTGCTGATGGAGTAACGGATGCTGGCTGAGGGTTTGTGTTTGTGCCAGCCTTGTTGGAGGGATTGCTGGGTTTGTCCGGTTGGCGGGGAGGCTCCTCCTCCTTCTCATCGTCTACGTATCGGAGAGCCTCTTCGTCCGCCATCCGTCTCCATCCAGGAGTGCGTGGCTTCAGTAGCTCATGGACAGAGTCCGTCTCCTCTACGTCGATGTGGACATCGTCCTCGTCCTCCGATATAAGATGGTGCTCAGTCTCGCCGAACCGCACACCATCTGCAGCATTTGGTAGAGATTGCATATTGGAACCTTGATCTGTGTTGGATGCAGCATTATTCTGTTGCGGCGTGCTGCCGCTGCCTATTGCCCCAACCGGTGAGGTCACGGCAATCGTCGGGGTAGACCCTTTCTTCTGGGTGTCAAACGAAACAGCTGAACTCTTCTTAGGGGTCTTGTAGCCCTCCAGAGTGCCTTCAGGACTGGCCACCTGGGGTACATGAGGAGAGCGACCCCCAGCACCTATGGGACTCTTGGAGGCATCCCGCCGGCCTTGATTCTCGGGGCTGTTGCCAGCACTCTGACGGCGGATCTGCTTGCTGCGATCCAGCTCAGTTGAGGCGAAGGCTGCCAGGGCATCAAAGCCGCTGCTGATCTTGGCCTGAAGCTTCTTGGTGTTGGGGGACTCCTTGACCTTTGGCCTGGCTGGCTCAGGTGAAACAGGCGAAGGCAGTCTGTCTGTTTCTGTCAGAAAGACCAAACGGTTTCAAAATAAACATTGATTTCTACTTGTTTCCTGCAATATAGAAGTTTAGACAAAGATCTGCATATCACATGAATTAATTGAATTCAATGGAAGCCCATCCTATTCTGAAAACTTGTTGAAAAGCAATTCATTTTTGAAACCACTGAACTAGGCTTCATCAATCTGCACCGAGAATGAATCTGGGTGCAGGTTGAGTTTGCCGGCTGGCACATATCTTTCAAAAGATGATGCAACATCAGGCACCTTTGAAAAGTAAACACTTGTTTCCTTCTTCATGGCAACATGCCAGTTTGAACATTACCACAGAGTGCTTTATTCCAATCCAGTCTTTAACAAGTAAAGCTTTCTTCCAAATATAAAACGGCATGTTCCCTAGTCATTGTACATGATCCCGTGGATCATTACCAGTCTGTTTCTTCAGTGTCATACCATTGCTCTGTTCCTTTGTTGGGTCGGGAGTTTTACACACAGCCCTGACAGCAACAGATGTGACTTTAGGCTCAGCAACAGTTGCCTTGCACAATTTGCTGCAGGAGAAAGAGGAAAATAGTCAAAACAATTTACAAAGCAACTCCTTAACTGTACCTGGCATTCATTCCAACCTCATGCATGTTAACGGATTTGGAAAGTACAAAAGAACTGTTCACACAGTATAAAAGATCCAAATAAGACTGGACGCAGAAAATGAGTGCAAGGCCCATACGTAAAAACATTGACTGTTAGTATTTCTCAAAAGCAGCTCTGGCAACATCTGAATCGATCTTAGAGGTTTGGTCCACCAACGGACCGAGTCGACTTACTTCTTAAGAGCAGACCTGGCTGTAGACTTGGCTCTTCCCCTCTGTGATTCCCTCCCTGTGGATCGGTCCAAGGAGGACATCTTACCCTCTGGGGAGGGAATGGCACTGATGCGCAGCGGCTGGTTCACGTTCGTCAGCATGGTCAGGATGCTATCCTGCGATTCCAGGCTCCCCTGTCGGACCACCGCGGCCATCTTAGCCGGCAGATGGGCGTCTGCTGCCGTCGTTGCTGACCGCTTTCGACCCTTCTTGGACCTGATTGGCGGAGGCTGGGACAGGATCGTGGCTGCCATTGTTGCAACTGGTAAGGCTTTCACAGCTGCTGGCTGGCTTGCGGATGGATCTGATGTCGCAGAGGGTGGCTTCCGTTTCTCCGCAGCAGCTTCCGGCAAGAAGTTGGAGAGGGGGGCTGGATTGGACTTGGCCTTTGTAGACACGGTTGCATTGCTCTGTGAGGTAGTAACGGTTACAGTACTGCTCATGGGGGTGGGCGTGCTAGCGGGTTCGCTAGGGTACAGGGTGACATTTTGGGGGCTTAGAGGGGCATCTAGCGAGGCCACACTGGCCTCCTTGACTTTGCTGACCGGGTGAGCGGCAAGCATGTTGAAGATGCCGCGGTGTTTGATGTCCAGGGGGCTGATGAGGGTCATCTGGGGCGTAGTCTGGGTTGTAAGTGGGGTTTGGACAGTTATTGGGGCCTGGGGGAGGGCTCCCACCAACCCAACAGAGGTGATGACGGAGGTGACCAGGGGTTGGGCAGCAGACAGAGGGGGTATGATTTGGGTCATGTCCTGATGGGGGACGTCAAATGGCTTTTTGGACCCTTTCAGCAAAATGTTCGGATTCGCCAAGCCTTTATTGATCAGGTTCCCATCTTTCGCCGTTTCCAAACCGCTGGTTGTTCTTGACGTCGGTATCTGTGCCGAGCCCACTAGCGCAGAGGGTGGCTGTGCCTGGAGCCCTGCCAAGATTGCAAAGCCTCCTTGAACTCTCTCCTTCCCGTTTTTGCTCTTTTCCTTCGCTTCACCGTTCGGCATAGATTCTTTGTCGGTCGCGCCTTGGGTCGCAAGGGGCTTGCCGGCCATGTCTTTGGTGTCGTAGCCAGAGAGCCTCCGATGAAGCGCAGCTTTCCCTGGCGACAGGTGCGTGTAGTCGTGCATGCCGGCAGCGAGGGCAGCAGACCGGGGCGAGAGATTAGGAGGCAACACTTTGGTGACCAGAGCTGTTGGGGACGGGCTGTTGGAACTGATCCCCTTGGAGCGGGCAGGACTCAGAGAATTATTACGACGGTGCTCTAAGCTTCCATTGGCAAGGCCTGTTGGATGATAATCACACAAATTTCTTTTGTTAAAACATACCCCACCAACTTTGAAGTCAAAACCGTGTATTTGAAGTCTGATAATATTTCAAAATTATGCGTCACACAAGTCTCAAACCTACCCACTGGACTTCCGGAAGTACGCTTAGCAGAACGTCTCCCCTGATTGGCAAGATGGTCATCACCTTGAGTTGACGACATTTTCTCCAATTTATGGACCTTTAAAAAAAAGAACACATAATTGACAACGTGCATCAGTCTATGTAGCCCATACATGTAAGAATGACATGTTCATGATTGGGTTGGACCTAAACAGCCTAACTCGAAAAATGGGATTTTAAGAAAATTTGGGTTACATTTTGAATGTTTGCCTTTTTGTGATAATTTACTTGGTTGGAAACTGTGGGCCGTACCTCAGACTCTAACTTCTCCAGCTCCTTACGTAGATGCTTTTGTTGATTGTACTCCTGGATGATCTGCTCCGTGATGAGCGACGTCGGGTTGGAGTGACTCAAGACGTCCTGCTGGCTCTCGCGTACCTGATTGGCAAACAGACATGGTGATGAGGGTAGGCGAGACGCACTAACCGATAAGCCAAGTCACCATTTCACATGTCCAAATTCTCATGAACAATGCAATTTTTTTGGACAAACAAAACATGTCGAGTGGTCCTGGTCCAATAGATGGGAAGTTAACAGCATTGCTTGGGTTTGTTTACCCAATATTGTGTCTTACAATTCATTATACACATAAGATGTCGATTTAGTTTACTGGACACAACTTTTGGTCAGGTGACACTGGCAGCCCGACATAATCACCTGACATGGTCACCTGACATGGTCACATGCAGTCAGAAAAGGTGGCAAACCAAAGGTGGGAGTGTCCTATGGCCACGTCTGCAACCATCCGTACCAGTTTGGAGGATTTGGGGGTCAGTTAGGGTCAGTTCTAAGGACTCACCACTTTGTCATTAGCGTCCTCTATTGACTGGATCTGGTGTTGCAGTGCCTCACACTGAAGCTGCAGCTCTCGATGCTTGCCAACGATCTCCTTCGACTTCTCCACCAGCTCCGAGGGAGTCTTAGCTTCGATGCCCAGCTGTTAAGAAAGAAGATAAGAAACCAAGGGACCTCATAAGTCCAGCAGCCACAATTAAAAGTTATTACAATGGTGTAATCATGTTAGATTTGAGGAACACTTGGATTTAGGCAGTCTTGGTTCCAAGACTTCCTCAGCGGTGCAGTGTTTCAGTACTCACGGGTTATTGGACTGTGCAGCGATTCACCAAAGCGGGCGCCCTTAACACACACCCCTACAGTCCGCAAAGTATGTCTTGGGAATTTTGTATTTCTGCTCGGGAAATTCCAAGCAAACTTGTGTGTGCATTTTCATGTGTGCGTGATGTAAGCATGTCTGGTTTCTGTACGTGCTGCAGCATGTAATGGAGCCTGCAAGCGTCGCTGGATAAAACATGTTGACTGCGAGTGGGTAGCAGTCAATTGGCAACGAAGAAACTGGGCCTTGGAAGGCTACAAATCAGTGCTCTTCATCATATAACCCACATAATGATGTGATGTGACTACAGCATAATACGTACCTCGTCCAGTCGAACATTCAGCATTTTCATGCTGTCGTAACGCAAATGTTCAATCTGCTTTTCCAGTTGTTCCTGTCTGGCGTCGAGCTGGTCCTTTCGCATCTGGAAAAACATTCAAAACAATGGTACTGTAATCGCAAAACAATCTCACACTGCAATCTCCACTATTTTGTCGCGGGCATATCTACAGTAATCTTGGCCATTTTAAAAGGTCCGTGTCTCCTTCAAGACAGTTTTGAAGAAACAAAGAAGAAGTGCTACGGAGGCACCATCTAAGTCTATCAGATAAAAATTCTTGCTTTCTTCAATGTGCAATGTCGCTGGTGAAGTCATAATGCACATGATTTCGAAAATTATTTAAAAACCCATTCTTGAAAGTTGTGGTGTTTCAAGCATTTCGCCAACTGATCCTTGAACTTTCACCCCTGTTCTTTGACCTTGGTGATGTTTTACCTGACGTACCCTTTCTTGATCCAGTTGCACGTGCAATAGATGCAGATAGTCTGGGCTTCTCATGTAGGTGACAAAATCCAACATCTGTTGCTTGTAGGACTCTGAAATCAAGAAAAAAGAAACAGGAATTGATTAATTTCAGGAGAAAACTGGTGTCAGCAGTATAAAGTTTTTAACAGAAACAAGTTTGTTGATTAATGATTATTTGGGGTTGCCTGATTATTTAACCTTAACCATGCCAGACGCAACACAGAGCATCACGCGTAAAAGTCTGTGGGACCTACAATCCCGGCCAAAATGGTTGGGACACTTCCTGAGCCTGCCACGGTCACCCACTCCTCGCTGCCCCTGTCAATGTTGTTCTCTCCAGCTGATGGAGCACACACCGCGCAATGAGAGACAACATTGAACGGGGGCCGGGGGGTTGGAGGCCCAGCGAGATTTGGCCAGGATTGCAGCTGCACTGAGCCGTCAACGCCAGTGCATAAACGGCCAATTCTGAGACAATGAGAGCTAGTCCCATTGAACAATGCCACAGTTGTATCCTGCTGCAGTTGGTGACCACGGACTCTGAGGCAGTTTGGCCTGTAGACTTGTGACCTGATGGATCTTGCTTCACTGAGCAGGCTTGTCATTTTGACAAGGGTTGCAGGTTGCTGCGTTCGGGGGTTCGGGTTAATACAACCTGTTTTCACAATTAATGCATTAAGCAAAAAAACTTGCCTAAGATGAAATAAGAATCAACATGCTTCTGCTAAGTACATTTCATCGCTTAGCATTTTAGTGCTTAGCATCTGAGTAATTTTGGGTCTGGTTTTGAATTGTGATCTTGCAGTCTTTTTTCTTTACTGCATAACTCACCTAGTAATCTGTCCAGCGATTTCTCTACGTTGTGCTGCTGTTTGGTGCTGAGCGTCGTGGGACTCGTCTTCAACTTTTTCTTGGACGTGACCATGCTGGGAAGGTTGAACTGCGCGTTGTGGATCTGTCTCGAATCTGAAAACAAGAGAGGGAGATTAACGCCGTAATTTCAGGGAGGGTGCATCTGGAAGGGGTTCAACATCCACGGGCCATCTTTAAGGTGGAACAAGAAGGATGGATGCTGGGGAGGGGGGCAGGGGCAGGGGGGTGAGGGGTCACTGGCTACCAACCTTTCTTGTCAGGCGGTGACTGGCTCAGCGACACAGTGTGTTGGTGGAGGGCTTCAAGACCCAAGACCGCCGACTGCTTCTTGGTGACGTTGTTCTCGTCCTGGCTCTTGACTGATTTGGGAGGGCGCCCTCTTTTACGTTTGGTCTTCTCCTGAAAACAACCCATGATCAGCAGGTTTAAGATTTTAGATTGGCAATGTTTAAGAAGAGATAAAGCTGGAAAATTATTGGGTGCACTTTCCGTGAAAATTGGGCTCCCTTTAAAATGTTTTTATTTCATAAAGTTGTTCCAGAACTTCAATAAATACCTCCACTTCCCGACTCTGTGTCCTTTTCAATTTCCGTCTCCGTTTTCCTGGCTCTGAACTCTCTGAGGCCTGATGGAAGAAATCAGAAACAAATTGTAAAAGGAGTTACAGATATAAAATTTTCAAAGTTTGGCCACAAATACCATGTCACTGATAATCAGTGTAAAGTTAGGCAGGTGTGCAACATTTCAGCCTAAGCCAAGTAATTCGGATGTGGACAAAGATTAAGCTAAACATGTCAAGACATTGGGTTCAACAATAAAAAGTAAGGCAAAATCTGAAATCCCAAAAAAAAATTTCGACTATGATTACTTTAAAATTTTACATCCAGCCACCCTTCTAGTTCCTACCTTATCGTCTGAGTTCTTATCCATGTTTTCCTTGCTGTTGTCCTTGGCGATCCACTCTGTCCATTTGCGTCTGGTCGTGGGACCGACCACCACCACCGACTCACTGTCGCTGGAGTTCCGACTGAAGTCCAGATTCTTGATGGCGCTGTACTCGACGCCTCGCCGGTTTCTGTTCTTCCAGTTCTGGTATTCCTCTTCCTGTAAGACACCAAAATATGACCAAATTTGATTTGTGATTCGTTGTTAACTTCTTGGAGCAAACTTGATGATCGTACTACAGGCTCCGTGCACAAGTACTCCCTATTGAAGAAAGGAAGAGTTGGGGGGGACCACAGGAAGAGACAGTCAAACTTATTGCAAACAAACGCTTAATGCTCAGACGAAGACGTTATGGTTTGATAAAATTAATCGTGCGTACTTTGCGCACACAGGGTGTCCTGTCCACTGGGCTCGAAAAATTGGTCAAAATGAACATGCTCTTGTTCGCGCACGGAGCCCATAGTCCAACTTTTCTGTCCTGGATCTCTGCTGTACACTGCAATATGTCTAGCTACTGATAACCAGTGAGGCAACCAGCCTCGAATTGTCAACGAGACTAGTTCCACCAATGTAGACGAGTATTATAATTTGCATAAGGTCAACACCAAGCACTTTTGCATATTTACGATCATTTATAATGTCAAGAGCTTCTGGCAGCCCAAACTGAGGCATAATTACTCGGACAATGGACGCAAATTTCACTCACCCTGAGTTTAGGATCTTTTAACCGCTGGAAATACTTCTCCAGCTGCAAAAAAAAAGCAAGATCAAAAACAAAAATTTAACAAGCAGTTGTCTTGAAACACTGGTATGATAACTTCACAATAACGACGGTAATTTAATGTATTAGTCCCTGTGCTGCCCCAAACCGCCCGGCCTGTTAAACCGCCCAAGCACTGTATGGATTTATGGATTCACCAGGGAATAAATACAGTGTAATACAGTGTAATACAGTGTAATACAGTGTAATACAGTGTAATACAGTGTAATACAGTGTAATACAGTGTAATACAGTGTAATACAGTGTAATACAATGTAATACAGTGTAATACAATGTAATACAATGTAATACAATGTAAAACAGTGTAATACAGTATAAACAGGTGTAATACAATGTAATACAGTGTACTACAATGTTATACAATGTAATACAAAGTAATACATGTACAATGTATTACAGGAGCTAATGGTTACATTCTAGTCCTACTCACCAAGGTTCTATCTATGGTATGGAGGTAGTAGGATACAGGTTTGCCGGTCCAGGACACCGAACCTCTTAGAGGCGACAGCTCGACCACGTGCATGATGCTACCGATATCTGAAAAATAAACAAGTCAAATGGAATAGAGTTCTTCATCAACATTGCACAGGTGCTTGGGACAAGTTATGTAACGGTACACGGCAGCAACTTATGAATACTTACCACTTAAATTCCTATCCGTGATCCTAAAATTGAGGGGACAGAACGCTTTGGATGAGACGATCTTGGCTCCTTCCTTCATGTTGGCAAAACGCTCCTTCAACTGCAAAACCAAACAAAAACCACACAAATAATCTGGAGTTCTTACCATATCAATGGGATGGTAAAACATACCACAATGTCATTTTTCTTTCAAATGTTCTGGCATTTAAGTTGTATTTCCACATTAATTTGATGACTTTATAGCTTAACAGTAAACTTCGATTTAAGTTTTATTCACATAATTATTGTTAAACAACAAGTATTATAAACCTAATTGTTTTTTTAAAGCCCTTAAAAAGTTTCTAAAAAATAAAATCCATTTTTTTTTACCTTGTGGTCGACAGTTGGGCCGAACGCGAAGTTGTTTACAAAGATAATGCTGGAAAGAAAAAGGGACAAATAAACCCACGAATTTCATCATTTAATAGACTTTATGCGCAGCTGCCATCTTTGAGGGCAATGGCTTTGTTTTGCTAGGATATGCATGAGTCAATGGCCTTTTGTATATTCACTGTTACTGAATTAACATAACAAAAGATGCACTCTAAGATGGCAGATGCGTATTACGTGTAGTCAAACAATTTGCAACTTCAAAATATGAATACATGTATTAAAGTGAATTGATTGTGTAATTTGGTATTTTAGAATTCCAAAAAGTCCATTCAGGGTAGATCAAATACAGACCACAAACCACAAGTGGGCAGGACAATAAAGTCTGGACAGAAAAAAAAAGATGGGAAAATACCGTCTTCTCAGTAAAATAAAGTTGTTAAGCGGCTTCTTTGAAAACGGTATTGGAGAAAAATTACACAAGAACTCAAACCTGAGAAAGAATCACAATGGTTAATATTCACACAAGTTCTGAGCAAATATAGCAGACAATCAGAATATTGATGACTTTCTCACTTCAAAATTGGCTTCAACCCTCAAAGGACCCAGACTAATCAAGTCTGCGTTTTCCAGGAGGATCGGGTTAATTCAAGTTTTGATTTGCAGAGGTATACATGTACAATTTGCACGTCGTCAAATGCCAGGAGAAGGGAGAGAGTGACGTCAAACTGACGTTTTTGCAATTCATGAAAATCCCCAGCAGTGCGGGTCAAAATATCTCACTGCCTTTTCTCCGGGGGCTGGCGTCTTATCTGACCAACTTGGTAGCATCTGCCAAGACGGAACAATCTAGCAAAGTGTCCGCGAGGCAATTATCTTTCTTTGAATCAAACTGACATTTCCACAGGCAAATATTTTCTTGAAAAGCAAGCAAGACGGAGAAATGTTTGAACAGTCA
This sequence comes from Patiria pectinifera, assembly GCA_029964075.1. Classification (NCBI taxonomy): domain Eukaryota; kingdom Metazoa; phylum Echinodermata; class Asteroidea; order Valvatida; family Asterinidae; genus Patiria; species Patiria pectinifera. The sequence continues at coordinate 1,014,372 of CM057131.1, read as the reverse complement.
AACCCAACCGACCCCCTGGCGAGAAAGAAAACGTGATTTACGTGTTACGAAGAATCGAGCGAGCTGCGGTTATTCCCTTGTTAACTTCTCACCACCCACACAAAAACTTGTAGCCCTTTCCAATTACACGACCTTTCCGTGAACAGTGACATTTCAAGACTTTGCCATAAAACAATCTCTGAAATTCAATAAACCTTTACAGCTTATTCATCCAGCTACTTTATTTTTTAAAACCAGAACTTCCACAATGCATTTCTACCCACTGGAAAATATTGACATACAAACATGCAGTCAATATGCATTAACCCTAACCCCTAAGTAGTTCTTGACAAAATGTGGTCAGCTTTTATAGTTTTGACACCATTATTTGTACAGTCGCAAAATATAAAAGTTTTGAGTTTCGGATAGATGGATAAAAGCACGATTTTGCACACTTTTGGTGTTAGTCCCTGGTAGGTGTAACAGCTGTTGAAGAAAATCATTAACCCTAACCCCCTAGGCCCTTGTTGCTTGCAACCATCCTCAATCCTCCAAAATTTTGCAACTCCGCCTAAATTTTTCAAAATTGTCAGACAGTCCTGCCTCAAAATGCATTCATCCTCAATCCTCCAAAATCCTCTTGTGCTTCAATCACCATTCATCCTCAATCCTCCAAAATCCTCAGGTGCTTCAATCACCATTCATCCTCAATCCTCCAGAATCCTCATTTGATTCAATCACCATTCATCCTCAATCCTCTAGAATCCTCCAAAACCGCCAGGAGGATTTTGGACGAGTGAGGTGGGTTAGGGTTAATACAAGAATTTTGATCATTATCAGGAATTTATGGCAAAAAAATACCTTTGCAATTTTTCTCTTTTTTGGGGGGGGTGTGAAACCTTTATAACAAGGTCCTTGGGAATTTACAAATTACCTTGTCATAACAGGTAACTTGTATTAACAATAATGGAAAAACAAAGGAAAACAAAGACTTGGGATCTAAAAATTTTGCTTGTTATAAGCAGAATGTTGTATTAACAGTGCTCTTGTTATCAGGGTTTGACTGTGCTACATATTGAAGAGTCTCCTGTACTGTAAATAAAGGAATTTTTTTGGAAAACTCATATCTAAGCCGGCTTACTTTGCAACTGAGATCTTTTCCTTCATCTCTCCTGATAGGAAGTCGCCTTTGTGGAGCTCAAAAGGACTGTGCTCCTTGCCGTACCACTTCATCCATCGCTCAAATTCCCTCATCATGACCTGCGAAACAGTAAATGCAACATGTACAGATTCTTATCAATGCAAAGCATGCACGGGTTATTCTATGAAGTTAAGGCCCACTTTTTTTTCCTGTCCCTATTACATCAGACATCTTTAATTTTATAATTCTGATGCACTCCTTAATGCAGTCGTCCACCTAGAGTGATTTCAAAAAGCAAACTACTGCCAGCAAATAAAAAACTGTTTAAAGTCATTCTTAATACTTAAACGGAAAATTACAACGTACCAAGGTAAGAGGGTCAGAAAAAAATGTCACACTTTGGACCCTGAATTTATAGAATGCCCCATGTGTTCGTGAAATTGGATTTGGAAGGCTCAAGGAGTGTTAGGGGAGTAATAGGTGTGTAGGTGCTAAACCGGTACCTTGCCATATGCAGCAGGGACGTCTGCCTTCTCTATGCCGTAGGTTACTTTGCACTTCACCGACGCCGCTACTTGTAAGACCACCTGGCCGACACCTGTACAACAAAAACACACAAACGACAGTCAATATATCTCCTGGTTATACCTCCGTCTTGAAAACTGTATTTTCATTTGCCTAGAACGATCACGTGTTAAGTTTCTAAAAAGTCAGCACGCACTCCCTGTGGGATATCACGTACGTGATATCCCACAGGGAGTGTGCTATGACCTTGTACGTACGGTACGTACAGTGTGAAACGCTTGTATCGTTGGTACCCACGCTATTTTCACCATGTTTTCACACATGAGTGGGAGCAGCGAACTAGCAGACGATCAGCTGTTTCGAGCACGCGACATGCATGTGAGTTGACGTTCGATTGTCATGATTGCTATGTTCATTGCCGTTTGTTTACATGATTTTTACATCAAAATACAAAGAATCCAAGACACCGGAGGGGCGCGTAGCACATCGGCTTTGGTTCGGGTGTTATGCGCTAGTTTAGGGGAAGGGATTGAGATCTATAATGAGAAGCAAACCCACCACTTCCAAGGTCGATGAACAAGTCATCTGTTGATATCTGAACGTGTTCCAGCATCTGTGCCACAAGATCAAAGGACGTCTCCCCGTAGACCTGAACATAAGCAGATAATCAAACAAACAAACGTCTAAGCACCAACAGCTCATTTTTTTTAATGCGCTGAATAAATACTTAGAAATGTATCAGTAATTTTGTTACATAGAAAAGATTAAGTACATTCAATATCACACATTCAATGCCTTATAAACCCCCATCGGGTATTCTTCAGGTGCCCTGCTAAATGCAACAATATCCAATTCAACTCAAATGAGAACCCTGCTAAATGCAACAAACTGCAACAGTGGATTCTGTTGCATTGTGCAGTGAGCCCAGTGCATACCAGCCTTGGCACCGAGCAGTTACCATGCTAAATGCAACCAAATGCAACAGTGGATTCTGTTGTATTGCCTTGGACCTATGAGCAGTTACCCTGCTAAATGCAACAAACTGCAACAGCTAGCGCATACTATTGTATTGCCTTGGCACTATGGGCAGTTACCCTGCTAAATGCAACAAGATGCAACAAAGCACGGGGACTTAAGTTGCCTGCTATAAAAAATGCAACAGTATGCAACAACTTTTTACCTTTGTTCCTTTCTGTTGCATTTAGCAGGGTTGGGGTTAAGGGGTAGTTAGAAAACATGAAAACTTGGAGGTTTTTAAAGGAAATCTAATGACAAGTTTTGCACATACATGTAAATACATGTATATCCATGTATTCCATACCAGACCTTATGCAAAAAAAATTTTTAAAGGGGCATGTCATCTATTAGGTTAAATTTATTACATCTATACTGCAAAGATATTCATACATGTACATAAGGGGTCTGACTCGGGTTTCCAAAAATTAAAGGTGTCATTGCAAATACAAATAATACTTAATACAAATGTACACGTATGTAGAGCATGTGTTATGTTAGTCATTAAAGGTAGAGCCATTATGTGCATAGAGACATACTGTCTACACGTACTGCATGGAAAGACCTTGAAAGTCAGTGTACAGATTATTAGGAGGCAGGCCTGCAAATGAATCAGGCATGGCGGCAATGGAACGCAATATGTTGTTTGTGTGTGTAATCATGCGTCTGTCGTCAAATTAAACATTAATGATGCATGCACATATCATGTGGATCATGATGTATGTATACAAACATTATAATGTATGAATGCATGGTACATGTACACGTATACAAAGCACTGGTTACTTGTATTGTAAATGATACATACATGTACATGTACATGTACAATGTACATACATGTGTGATAATACAGTATTATGACAATACAGTTACTGAACATACAAAGTACATACATTCACACATGTACATGTATGTGTGTATGCACATCCTTTGTACACCATGAACACATTCACACATGTACATGTATACATGTGTATGCACATCCTTTGTACACACATGAACACATGTACATGTATACATGTGTATGCACATCTTTTGTACACACATGAACACATGTACATGTATACATGTGTATGCACATCCTTTGTACACACATGAACACATTCACACATGTATACATGTGTATGCACATCCTTTGTACACACATGAACACATTCACACATGTACATGTACCGGTATGTGTGTATGCACATCCTTTGTACACACATGAACACATGTACATGTATACATGTGTATGCACATCCTTTGTACACACATGAACACATTCACACATGTACATGTACCGGTATGTGTGTATGCACATCCTTTGTACACACATGAACATGACATTCACTGCATGCTTTATTTACATCTACATGTATAGTACATACTACGTACATGTGTATTAAGTGATAGGCACTTGACATGATCAGTGCACGGTACATTGCTCAGTCTGTGCCAGCTGCGATCAAAATCATCTGATTATGCAAATCAGGGGTCCTTCTCCGTATATTCTTCAAGAATAGATGATGTACACGTATACACGTGCATGTGTGATACAGGTGCATACATAAACAGACGGGAGACCAGACCAAACAAATACAATAAAAATGGTAAGTGGTGTGCTTTTTCAGGTAGTACAGGAGCCTGGACCCTATTGTCAGTAAAACACGTGTACCCGGGTACACGTACCGGTACAAGAAACAAAACCCCAAAATTCAAATCCCGGCATTTGTCTGATGAAAGGGCTTCGTAGCTTTACGGTGTAAAAATGCAACTTTTGCCAGTTTTGGAATCAAAACATGGAATCTGTTTTGGTTTTCCATGTAGCCTGGTTTTCCACGTACATGTACATGTACACGTAGCTTGGAAATTCCCCATAAATAGCATTCAAAACCTTTCTTTTTCATCCGTCGCGCGTTGAAATGCACACAAAAATGAAATCTGTTTTGGTTTTCCATGTAAACTGGTTTACATTTTAGGAAATTCCCCACAAACGGCATTAAAAACCTTTCTTTCTACATTGTCTGAAAAGTTACTAGGCAATTTGTATAGTTTGTTACGGAAATTATTGCCTAGCTAGCTTGTACCGTACTTGTAGTATTTCGGACGTTATAGTATAAATTAAATAATTCTAGCTGTCGAAAAATCCCACTAAGATCGAAACGTTAGGCCATCTAATTTTGTTTGATTTGTATATTTCAGGTCAATTCAGGTAAGCAGTTTGCAGCACTTCATTATTCATTTTCAAATGAATTTATTTAAATCAAATTTGTCACTTGAAAACCAGTTGTTTTTGAAAGGATATCAATGTACTTTAGCAATGTTTTTTATATTGAAATGATAATCACTGACACGTTTATTGTGAAACGAGTTTGGCATTATCTACGCGTACTTTAGCCCCATTGCTGGCGTTTTGCAACCATTTCTCATTTGTCTCAATTAAGGCTGCTGGCACTGCTCATATCTTAACCATTGCAAACCATGATAGGTACGTATCAAGTGAAATCACTGTGATAACAACCATTTTTACTGAAACTAATGATTTTTCTAATCTCAAAGAACCTGAAAGATTATTCTCATGGATAAAAAGAGGATTACTAAACAGCTTTTCACACAAACATTTTGAATTTACGACATTACTTTTGCAAACAAAATTGATCTCTAATCCACGAATGACCTTTGCAGTCGACTCCAATGTCCCCCCCCCCCCCCCCCCTGCCCCCAGTTTGATGAAATCATACAGTATTGCCCTCGGAATACTAATTCAGTATCCACAAATGTGCATACATGTTAAACCATGTTGAATTTCCAAGGTGTGCTCTTTTGCTCTATTAATAAATGCGTAGTAATTTAATAGAAGCCCATGTCAAATAGCATGAGTAGCTACTGAGCGTGCAAATCGAATTTTCCCGATACCATCGCTCGCAAGTAGGACAGAATGTTAACCCTAACTCCCTAGGCCTTTTTGCTAGGATGTAGCCTCAATCCTGCAAAATCCTCCAATTGGCATCATGGAAAAATAGCATATAGCCTCAATCCTGCAAATTCCTCCGTTATTTCTTGAATATGGTCCATGGAGGGATGACCACTGCCTGAATCCTGCAAAATCCCCCGGCTATGTCTGTCAATAGGCTGAGGCAGAGCCAGTGACATCCTGGAGCAGTGCCGAGGATGTCAAGTATAATCAAGGACTAAATTTATGCACGGCTGAGCATAAACAACACAAGGTCCGGCCCAAGACCTTGACAGAGTGCATACTCCGAAATCAGCAACGCACTTTTGCCATGTAACCTCAATCCTGCAAATTCCTCCAATTTGCAAAAAGGATTTTGGAGGATTCAGGGCGGTTAGGGTTAAGAAATGACTCTTAAGGAATTTGTAGTTCTACTATCAGACATAAAATTTGTGTAACTGTAATTTTTTTCAAAATAATTCAAAATCTCTACTACATGACGTCACATATTTCCTTTCATTCCTTCGTGTACAGTTTCCCCAAGAAAAAGCTTACCTCTGGTGAGAATGGTTCGTACGCATTCAGCCTGTCCGGATCGTCGATAGCGTGGCTATAGACCTGTTGCATGATGTGTTTGAGATGACCTCGGGTCGTCCATGCTTTGACCGGCCTCTCGATGCATGTTGTCCCTTTCCACTGTTAAAATTAAAAAATATTAAAATAAATATTCTATAGGGCCCAAATTCACCGCTCTGCTAACACAGCGTTCCGCGCTTACGATCAGCATTCTGTACTAACACTATCGCTGACTTGTGCTAACTGTGTACGCAGAGAATCCTTAGTAAAGCCCAGTTCATACTTCACGCGAAAGCGAAGCGAAATTTGTGATGTCAACAATACGTTCGAAGCACGTCCACCGTTGCTGACGACATGAATTTCGCTTCGCACTTGTTTTCGCGTGAGTCTATACGACCCAACATTGGTGGCGCTACCACTCCCCCCCCCCCCCTATACATTAGCCAAAAATCCTCACTATCCCGTGAAATACGCTTACCGTAAGCTTGCACAGAATTTTCTGCTATACAGTAAGCGGGGATTTCTGCCTAACGGTAAGCAGAGCCATTAAATTGGGCCCTGGTACAGTTTTTCCACTGTATTGCGACTAATAAAACTGATACATCGGTCACCTTTAAAATGAGTTGTATCCTCATGTAATGAAAACATAAAGATTACAATACATGTACAATCCTCTATTTCTATATTACAAAGCAGCATTCATCGAGGTTTATTTCTCTGCACTGTTTCAGTAGGTTTCTCCTAACATTTCACATTATTGGAAAAAAAAAAACTGGAAAAATAAATATGATAAGGCCAAAAAAAAAAAAAGTTCTGCTTCCGGTTACCCGACCGACCCTATTTTTAGGCTGCGACCCTAAAAATTTTATCGGCAATTAAAAGAAGAAAAAAAAGAAAAAAAGATTGAATAAATAAAAATAAAATTTTGTTGTCTTTTCTGTCTTCACAAAATACCTCTCAACAACCCTTTTGCATAAAAAAATGCTTGTATTTATTTGTTTTCTTACTTACATTTGCTTTTTTTCAAAAGAAACCTCCGTTATTTTTACAAATTCGCTTCGCGATATAGCTACTTCGCAATGCGATGTCACGGCGACTATAATCACGTGGCGACGACTGGTTCCCGCCGCGCTGCGCAGGGGCCAATTTCGAAGACATGATGAAAATGCGGTAACCAGTCCATAGCTATGCGATCCGATAGCACGCTAGCAGTGCAGGCCACTGTCAACTGGTCGGATTCGACATCATAAAAATGCCAAAAAAACACCGATGGAGAAAGAACATTTTTGTAAGTTAATTTACAGAATTGATCTAGCTTGTCTGTGTATGTATTTTCTGTGTTCAAGAGTTCATTTTGAGATCGCACTACTCGTATTTGGAGTGATACACGCCGCGTGTTTCCCAAAATTTTTGACCGTAAAAACAGGTCTGTCGGCCCATGGTGGGCCGCTCGCCACACACGCACGCATCACACACATCGGAGTTTTGGCCAGCTCCCCGCGTCTTGACTAGCGTTGTGCATATGGTGCGAACGACCTGAATTTTCCATTATTTTCCGAAATTATCGAACGTAAATATATTTACAATAATTAAAGGTAGTTTTTATTCACTCTTTGTTGCCATTTCGTGTATAGCTTTTGTAGTGCAATGGAAATAGTTCAGGCTAAAAACTTTGCATATAATTGAATACATGTACCCCATTAAATCTGCATAAAAAAAATGGCCAAAAAAAATTTTTCCAACCGACCGACCCTATTTTTGAAAGGCATGTAATCGGAAGCAGATTTTTTTTTTTTTTTGGCCTAATTCAGTTGTTTCGCTTTCAGCCAAATGATCTTTTCATTGAAATAGAAACTGCACATGTTAGATGATTCCACGTACACATCGTCGCATGTTTACACTTCTCATGAAAAAGGAACTCAAATGGGAAATAATCCACATGCGCGCATGTTTTCTGTAGAAACTGCATCCATGAATTAAACTAAACTTAGCCCCTTGCGGGCGAAACGCTATCTATGTGCATGCCTATAGACGCGTATGCTAAATATAGTATCACTCACTATATAAAGGCACAATTTACATATATACCCATAAAAAGGTCGTGCATCTATAAATGAGCTGTGAATGACGGCAAGCATCAGGACTTATGCAGACCTGATCTCAATCTCTGAACGCAGCGGGCAACAAACGCCTGAGCCTTTTCTTCCTTTGACAATCTATTCCCGCACGATTTTCCCCCTCTCCGTCTGGGGCCTCCAGCTAAAAATAAACCCCCATATCATCATCTCCATTCACTCATTCAGGACGGGGTTATGAACAGGACGCACAGCGCTCGACTCCCCTACTCTCTCTGGGGAAAAGGGTAATTTTAGAATGAGCCCTGACTGTGAAGGATAGAAAAAAAATGCACCCCCCCCCTCCTTTTTGCAACGTGAGACAACTGAGGGTGACTATTTTCATTTCATCTTGAACTTGGATTACACAAAAGGCACTCAGCTCAATGATAGGGGGGGTGTGACGAGAGAACTAGATGCGCTATTGTAAAATGCGCTGACGTTAATTTTATGTTCCGCTTATGCCACATTCACAATATTCAGTTGTACATGTACATGTAAGCAACAAACTGTTCTGTACCTAACAAAGAGGTGTTTTCTTATTCCAAAGCACAAACAAGATGTCTTGATGTCATCATCTGATGACAAAACAAGATACCATTAACAAATTTATCAAAACGAATGAGGTCACAAATGTATGCATTGTACATGATTTCAAAACCATTCGTAATTCTTAAAATTTCGCAATGTGGTTTTCTACTGGTGGGTCTTACACTGTTTTTAGTTGTTGAACTGAACACTACGCAGTGAATGTATGTACATGTATGTAAACACGGTTAAGGGACACAGCAAACTGATCAGTCTAAACTGCAAACTACAAAATGAATTCTAGTTTTATAATCAATTTTGTTTATTATAACAAGTGCACAACCAATCTAGAATCCATGGTATTACAAATACAATACAGTGAATGATGTTTGATAGAATAATGAAAGTTCATTCATTACTAAATTTTTAGAGCCCATTTCCTGGAGTTTAAAGGTTCACTGTAGAGTAGATCATTTGTCATTTGTGCATTTTTTTTCGTTTGAAGCAACAAAAGTGCTCAAAATCTAAAGACGGGTGCTTAACAACTAACCCGATGAACTTTTAGCTCAGTGAATGCTGTACATTCCGAGAAAACAATATTCCAGGATCTCGATTCCAATTCAAAAGTTGCCGAGTCCTGCTTTGAATTGCGCCCGACATCAGCATCCGGGACACGTTCTCATTCAGCCGATTGCAGCTACACGTCACACACTGAACCTACGAATAATAGCAACTGCGAGTACGTGTGCGTCGTGTCAACGCTTGCGCGCATCCATTCACGAATTCCCCGAATTACAAACCAACTACAAACGGAAATTTCCAAAAATGCCAGCTTGCCAGAAAGAACAATTTCACAGGGAGTTCCGTGCAATTACCATCTTTAAACCAAGTAAGCTTTTCAACAGTTATTTTGTCACTTTACTTTTTGGGTAGCTGCAAATGATCTACATTGCACCCAACCTTTAAAACACAGAAATTACTAGCCTCGTAAAAACAGGTTCCCTGCCAAACTGTCATGCAAATTGCTTGCAACCGGTACCCAGCTAATTCCTAAATGTGCTAAGCCAAATTTTATTTTGCTGCTTAGCTACTCCACGAAATCCGGGCTTCAATCCTCCAATTTTCATAGATTTTTTTTTTTTCACAAAACCGAGGGCGTTAGGGTTAAGCTATGCAAGCTACACAAAAACAACTTGAGATATATGCCTACACTACAAAAATTATTTTTGGATTTTTTTCCCCCAAGACAGGTGCAAATGACTACAATAGAGGCTGACATTCAGGGTAGGCAGACCATGCACGGCAATAATTATTGTCTGGGAATTCCCCCATTATGTTCACTTATTGAAAAACTCACCAGCTGTCTGACTGCATCAATGGCTCTGTTGTACTTCTCGCATAGTGTGTGCATGCTCTCAAAACTACAACAGGAACAAAAATGTACACAACGTGAGTACAACTCAGCAATGAATCGATTTTAATGTTACAATTTTGATATTGACATCAATGATTCCCCGTCTCATTGCTAATCTTAAAGTCAAGAATAAAGAATCTTTACATATCTAACATATCTCGTTGTACCTAGTATTGTGAACATTTGGCTAACTTTACTATGGACAATTTACATGTACAAAAGATTGTGACTCTTAACTAGTCAACCCCCCCCCCCCAACTCCCCCTCCCCCCTCAAATATCCCACTTGTCTGATTCTGTCTCCTGTTATGTCTGAATCCCTCCGCAATTTTAACGCATCTCTTCCGCGCAAACTCACCAACAAGGTTCCGTGAGCGCGCTGCGGATAGGGGTACGTTTTTAGAACTAGGAGGAAAACAAAGTACCGTCAGTTTCCCACGGAACAGGATACTGATAATGGAGGATGACTAAGAACAGATTAGCCCAACTACTCATTCACCAAATCAACACAGCACAGCATTCAAACACGAGCATCCGAAGGTGCGAAATGCTTTCCCTCAAAGTATCGTCTTTCAAATTCCAACAGCTTACCGGTTCCTTTTGAACTTTTGAAGTTTTCTTTCAACGCTAAACTTTCCTTAACTGCAGCAATCCATTACCGCATCATTTGAAGTTTCTTAGTGTGTTAAGGGCCGTTCAGCCCAGTTGCTACATGTACAGGGTAGTCCAAAAAACGTTTACACTTTTTCAGACGCAGATTTCTTGGAATTGGGTAGATGTGTTAAAAAAAATTCAAGATATTCCTAAACTACAGCATCTTTGTGGCGTATGGGGCATGTATATGCACATAAATTTCCATGGAATAAGCCTTACCGGTACTTCAGAGGAATGACCTTATCTTTCATGAAATAACCGTGAGCTTCAATTTCAACTCCTTTGTTTTTTAAAACAACATTATCTGAATGTCAAGTTGAAGTAAAGATGAAGTACGCGATATTAATGAACAGGAAATGAAGACTTCAGACGTCGCTTAAGACTACGCGAATGCTTAAGTGTTTGGACGTGGGGAAAGGGTCACAATACAAATTTGAATTTTCCAGGAATAATCGGAAGCGGGCAAGCTAAGAGAAAGCCAGGTGGGCACGTGGGGGTGATGCGACAGGAAGCGCAACGGACGAGACACCATGAGTCTTCAGGATGCTGCTCTTTTTGTTATTAGGATGTTTTCAATAAATGACCGTTATGTGTGGCGTTAAGTTCACCTGTCCGACAATCTTAATCAAGTCTTTAGGAGGCTACACAGGGCATTACTCGGTGGCTATACCACGTGTTAATGGGGGTTTGAGGGATCGAGGGGTCAAGTGGTCAAGAGGTCAAGAATTCAACATTCACCAATGTCTGTACCATTCCAGTATAAATCAAGAAACTACCATGCGTACATCGTGTATTCTGGAATATTCAAGAGCGGAGTACAATATAATATACAAAATAATTTTTAAAAATTAAAGAATAGTTTACCTTTTTGTGTCAAAGTCATTGAGTACATTCTTCTGCATGGCAACCATCATTTCAGGAATATCATCGCAAACCCATCTACAGGGAAAGAATTTAAGGGAAAACAATGTTAACTATGGAGCGCCGTGGTCCAGTGGTCTGGTGGTTACAGTGTTCGACCCATGTGCCATGGTACATGGGTTTGAACCCTGACGGGGGAACATGGTGCTTGTGTTCTTGGGCAAGACACTTTACTACAATTGCCTCTCTCCACCCAGGAGTATAAATGGGTACATGTGAGGGCAGAGGCCAGATTGCGCTGATGCTTGTGTTCTTGGGCAAGACACTTTTCTACAATTGCCTCTCTCCACCAAGGAGTATAAATGGGTACATGTGAGGGTAGAGGCCAGTTTGCGCTGATGCTTTTGTTCTTGGGCAAGACACTTTACTACAATTGCCTCTCTCCAACCAGGAGTATAAATGGGTACATGTGAGGGTAGAGGCCAGATTGCACTGATGCTTGTGTTCTTGGGCAAGACACTTTACTACAATTGCCTCTCTCCACCCAGGAGTATAAATGGGTACCTGTGAGGGTAGAGACCAGATTGTACTGATGCTTGTGTTCTTGGGCAAGACACTTTACTACAATTGTCTCTCTCCACCCAGGAGTATAAATGGGTACCTGTGAGGGTAGAGACCAGATTGTGCTGATGCTTGTGTTCTTGGGCAAGACACTTTACTACAATTGTCTCTCTCCACCCAGGAGTATAAATGGGTACCTGTGAGGGTAGAGACCAGATTACGCTCAGTCTCTCGCCTATATAAAAAAAATTGTCTCATGGCCTGATGAACAGGGGTAATAACTGTGAAGCACTTTGAGATCTAGCTTTGGTGGAATGCACTATATATTAGCGACACTCATTATAATTATTAGTAGTAGTAGTACGTGTATGTTTAAGACTCTACTACACATATATTGCCAATGGTACATTAGGGTGTTTATCAATAGCTGGCTTAAAATATTTTGTATAAAGAATCTGTCTATTGGTGGATTTGGAAAAACCCTGGAAAGTTCCTAGATTTACCTGGGGATCTGGGGCAAATAAATTCCTTTGTTGACATGAAAAATGACAACAGTGCTGTTGTCACAGCTACCACTGCAGATCACAATAAAAACTCACACAACTAACAAATGTTCCAGGCAATTCCCTTCCATACCCCCTCAATCCCCCCTCCCCCTTTACGAAAAATGGATTACAATACAAAATTCAAGGCTGATGATTTCTCAACCCAAAATGCAAAAATAGACGGAAATAATAGAAAAAACATTTTTTTTTAGAAATTGACCTTTGGAAGCAAATCCCTATTGTGTGTGTGCACTTCAAGGAATATGAGAAATTTACAATGCACGCACTGCCGAAATAATGTTCAGTCCTTTTTCAGTAATGCAGCTAAGCGTAATGTGACATACAAATAGTGATACACATTACACCATCATTTGATGGCCGAAATAACAATTTCAGATTTTATACAATCAAACCAGAGAGTTAACAGTATTTTAAAGTTATAATCACTCGCTGTAAGATTGCATGGCGAACAGGAACATACATCTTGTGTAGTATTACTAGCAAATAAAAAAGGGGGTTTTATGAGGAAATAGGAACTGAGAACATGAATGTATATTTTGCCTGGGGCCGTGGGTAAGTAAAAACATGTTCATGTATCTCTTTAATACAGACATACATGTAGCTATTAATAGACCAATGAACCATAAGCAACTACCACAAAGTTAATTCACCAGGCCTGTTTCCAAATTCCCAATGGCTGTTGAAATGTAGAAAATTATGTTTTAACAATGTACTTACCGGTGTGTCAACGATCTCATTTGCCCCATCGCTTTTATCCTGTACCCAAAAAAAACATCAAATTACTACAAATAACATAAAATTACAGTTATTAAAATTACACGAGGAAACACAATAAATGACACACACACAAAAGAGATTTACCATGGTACAAATGTAATAACCATATTTGAGTGTAATATTATAGTGCTCTGTATTCGATAACATTATTGGATAGTCCCATATTTATGTCACAAATACTGGACTTCCTAGCTAAATTGTCTAGAAAGCTGCGTTCTCCTAATTTGAAACTTGATATCTGAAGTAATACCAGGATGTTTTCCTTGCTTTTTAACCAAGTAAGTGGATTGGTGAATATCTAGTTGGAAAAACAGTGTAGATTTCAAATTCGGAGAAGATATATTTTCAGGAAATTTAGCGTGCATCACTGGGTTTCTCACATTTATGGAGTAAGTCCAGTATTTTGAGACACAATATATG